>WXZC020000321.1:0-12952 GCA_011317855.2 Paelopatides confundens
GGCTTTTTACCTTGTGCTAAAACATACACTGGAATGGATTTATGTGGCTAGAGCCAGTGTCATATCCTAACTGATGTAGTTAGAGGCCGTGAACCTCCATGGAAGGGTATTGTGGGCGAGGGTGTAAAGGGAGGGGATTCCCCTAGATAAATATTTGCAGAATTAAGGATGCTAAATGCAAAATGATGCTACTTTAGCTCCTCATCGTTGACTTTTTATCTTCGAATTTGGAACACGTAGAAGGTACCATTGCCTGAAGCGGTACATTAGTAATATATACGAATACTGTAACTGCGTGGATTGCAGTCAGCTTTTTCCCTTGCGGAAATGCATATACATCTTCAAGGGGAGGGGTGGATAATAGCCTGGTAACAGTGACATCGTATAGGTGTCATCATGACTGCTGGACATGAGGTCCAAGGGCCCGCTCAAGGGCAATATTGGGTATTTTCTATGTATACATTTGGCTATAAATAACTTGTCAACATTGCTATTAAAAATGAATGCAGAACAAAATACCGCTCTTGAGTCCAGGAGTTCGCTAAAAAGACCCCTGCTGAGGTCCAGGGAGCGGAGCTCTGATGGGCCCAGGAGTCCCGGATACCCTACAACTGGGATGGAGGATCCAATATGTATACATTTTTCTGACATTTAATTGGTTAACATTAATATTAAAACTGAAATGTGTTTTATATAGAACTCGCGCGAACCTGTCTAGACGGCGTAAACCCGGACTGTACTTGTATATGTATCTTATGCTATAATTTAACATGGTAACATTGCTATTAAACTGTAAAATTGAAAACAATGTACCATAACAAAATGGAGGGGAGGTGTACTGCTATACATGGGAGGGGCAGGCGCCCCATGGGTACACCACTGTCTGGAATCCGCCCCAGGACAATTGTTGACAATTTGTTCCAGGACACTTAAAAATACTTGATTAATTAACCGTTGGTCGTTCGTTACAAGGTTGGATAGTTAGGAAGCTTATAATTGATCAAATTATTGGTGGAGAATATCCCCCACCGCCCCACCCTTTCGGCATCCTTGGTATATCACAAAGGAAATGAACCAGTGATATAATGTGGTCAACATGTCAAGGAATATTTAGCCCAGTTTTGTGATTATGTCTTCTTCGAGATGCTAATAAGAGTCTCAATATTACACAATATGGATCCATCGACGGTGTGTGTAGTTTTTGTTTTGTGCTGACATTTGCAATTAGTTAGGCTGTTCTGCAAGGTAAAGTTCAATTTGTTCCTCATTATTGTAAAATATTTCTCAACTCCCTGTCATTACCCCGACCCTCCCCTCCCGGTGGTTGCGCCATTCATTGCCTGTCATTGCATTACAAACTTTGACTATGTATATATACATCCGTTCGCGCTTTGGTTGGTTTCATAGCCCAAACTACTAGCTGTTCATGTCAAGAAATGTTCGCGTTAGTGACTTATTACATTGCTTTATGTTATGCCCAGATCTGGCCGACTATTGTGGCTTCCTCTTCGGAAATAAATGTGTGTAGTTGACTGGAGGGGGTCCCCGGTTTCTACACAAGTGCCTTCTATGTAAAATAAGACTCAGCATTTCGCCCGTTTAACGACCATGAATCAGTATTCTGTAGATACAGTATATTCTGTAGGACAAATGAGAAACCTATATATCTTTTAATAATCTCTGTAAATGTTATTGTGTTTAGCGAGACAACATAATTCAGAAGAAGACCATGTGACGTATAACCTACTAGTTATTGTTAAAGATCGTCCATATGTTATAAGAATTAAGATTTATCCGCATTCCAGATAATATGTTACCTTCCAGATGGAAGCAATGGCAACTTAATGGGAGTATATGCGGCTAATCTCCCGTCATTTGAGTGTTTGCCCGTTGGGGTGTGTCGGTCCTGCGTAGAGGTATATGCATGATGTCTTCATATGACGGTGGCGCAAATATTTGTGGAAGTCCGTCATGTGGGAGGGGTCTACAGCGAGGGGCTGGAATGCAAAATGGTGCAATCATTTGCATCTTTTGAAGTACATATATGTTTTACATTGTTTTTTTAATTTTACGTAAAAGCACTTAATACATTATTAGAAAAATATACACATGTATGCGGGAGACCTTTGAGATTGTTTTGTTCATGCAACGTGACTTAGACGGAAGGTGGTGCTATCATTTGCATCTTTTGAAATATATTCATTATCTGCACTTTTTAATTTTTTCGTTAAAAAGTTGATAAATTTTGTGGAATATACCAGTATATTGGATGTACACGGCCCTGCTTTGTGGGCGTGATATAGTGAGTGGTTGGTTTTCATGTGTGGCTTGTTAGTAAATAATAATGGAATCTTACTTTTCAATTGATTTTGAAAATAGTATTACAAATATAAAACAGTTATTTTCAAATGTTTTACTTCTCACGAAAAGAGGGGGCGTATGTCCCTACCAAGAATCGCTATACTGTCTCAAAGGTATTTAAACCTAGACATGCTGACTATATTCTTATTCTGGTTCAATAATAATATAGTACATTGATTCCATATACATACCAAACTATAACATAACTCTAACTACATAGATCATCATTTATGTGCTGCAAGCATCAGCACAAACTGTTGGAAAATGTGACGGCCAATGTTTTTGTGGGGTGGGGGAGGAAGAGGGTGTGGAACGAGCTTCGTAGTGTCAATGTATACCCGTCTGTCCGTCCGGTCGTTTGTTCATCCGACAAAATGTTTTTAACATTGCCATTTCTTCAATGTGGGAGATGGCTTATGTGAATAGGTAGTAGGCTACCCGGTGGTAAAGTATGATATATGGGTAGTAGACTACCCGGTGGTAGATTATTATATATGGGTAGTAAGCTACCCGGTGGTAAGTTATGGTATATTGGTAGTAGGCTATCCGGTGGTAAAATGTTATATGGGCAGTAGGCGACCCGGTGGTAAATATGCTATATGGGTAATAGGCTACCCGGTGGTAAAGTATGCTATATGGGTAGTAGGCTACCCGGTGTTAAAGTATGATATATGGGTAGTAGGCTACCCGGTGGTAAAGTATGTTGTATTGGTAGTATGCTACCCTGTGATAAAGTATGTTGTAGGGTGGTATGCTACCCTGTGATCAATTATGTTTTAGGGGTAGTAGGGTACCTGCCGGTATAATATGTTGTATTGGTAGTACGGTAGGCTAACATATGGTGAAGTATGTTGAAGGGGTAGCAGACTACCCCGAGGTAAAGTATGTTGTAGGGTGGTAGGCTACCCTGTGATAAATTATGTTTTAGGGGTCGTAGGGTACCTGGTGGTAAAATATGTTGATGGGGTAGTACGGTAGGCTAACCTGTGGTGAAGTATATTGTAGGCGTAGTAGACTACCTGAGGTAAAGTATGTTGTAGGGGTGGTAGGCTACCATGTGGTAAATTAAATTTTAGAGGTAGTAGGGTATATGGTGGTAACATATGTTGTAGGGGTAGTGCGGTAGGCTAACACGTGGTGACGTATATTATAGGGGTAGTATACTACCCTGAGCTAAAATTGAATCATCCTTGGTTTGGGAAGTTAGTGGCCTTGTTGCAGCCAACCACTACAAAGACGCATGACGTCTTCGCCATGAAAGCCTCCGTAGCCAGTCGCGAATTTCCCTCTTCAGCAGTCGTTTTTTGTCCAGCTGGAGGCAACCCAGGCAACATTCGGTCCAACATCGGAACCAGATCCTGCCCCTTAGGATCGACAGACCCATCGGGCTCAGGGGTGTCGTCCTTCTACTAAACGCGGCTGAAGATAGCCCCGCGGGGCCCCGCTTCACGAGGCGGTCCGTCCAGGCGGAGGCAGCTCCTCCACTATGTTGTGGGGAGAAGGATGGCACCGGGCAACCTTCTTCATGCCCCACCTATAGCAAAAAGACAAAGGGGGTTGCGAGAGACCCGCATTCGGGTGGCTAAGAGCGTTCCGCTTGGAGACACTGGCCGTCTTCATGCCTTCCGTAACGAAGGAGATGTGGATGACCACGATCGACCTCATGGATAATTGTCGTCGTATCCCTATCGTGCTAAACGGCCAGTGTTACCCCTGCATCATATATGGGAGGGAGATGTCTTGTTCACATCCCTTCCTTTCGGCACACCACAGCCCCACGCCGGTGTTAACCATGTAGCATGGGCTGTCACGGCAGAACACAGAAGGCGACGAGTGGTGGTGTTCGCCTGCATGAACGCATGGCTGGGGACTCAATG
Source organism: Paelopatides confundens (assembly GCA_011317855.2). NCBI lineage: Eukaryota > Metazoa > Echinodermata > Holothuroidea > Aspidochirotida > Synallactidae > Paelopatides > Paelopatides confundens. The sequence continues at coordinate 4,239 of WXZC020000321.1, forward strand.
AGCCGGTCACAGGAGGGAATCCACCAAGTGATCAAAAAAAAGATTTTTTGTGACATAGAAAATCAAATACAACACTAAAGGTATAGCAAATGATGATTTTACCAAATTGAATGAACTACAACGTTAGGCTATAGTAAACATATAGGCATGAAGACAACGTTAGGATAGACTAGGTTTACCATGCCTCTCGATTAATCGGGATTGTCCCATTTTTTGCGCCGAAAATATTGCGTCCCGCCGGTAAAGTAGGCTACTTGTCCCGATTGTCTAATGCCTTGTGAATTCAAGAACATACTGTGTTCTACAGTATAAATTTAACTTACTTTTCGTAAAATACGCCTATATTGACAAAATATGACAGCTTCAACAGAAAAGTAACTTTGTGAAATTACATCTTTTTTGAGAATTTTATATGTACCAAACCTGTATTTCAATCTCTAAATATGCCACCATTTGACATCTGGGCCTCTTTAAATTCCATAATTTTCTTCACCCCTCCCCTTAGACTCCTATCCCATGTCGCGTTTGTTAAACTTTTGTTAAATTCAAATATGGTAACACTATCACTCTAAAAATGGTTTAGTCAAATTTGACCAAATTATGGTCAAATTCTGACCAATATGCACCGAACCAACTTTGGTCAAATGTGACCAGCATAATTTGCTCAAATATTTGACCACTGCAATGAGGTCAAAATACTGTAAATGATGCATGGTCAAAATAATTACATATTTTGGTCAAATTTGACCACTAGTTTAGTCAAACATGAATTGTGCACACACTGGTAAAAGAAAAGACTAAAAGATTAGTTTATTTAAACAGTTTATTCAAAACAAGTACTGAATGTAAAAGAACAATGCATTGACTGTCTGCTAGTAATAATGCACTTAGAAAGTGTATTTGCATGTGTCAATATGTGCACCAAGCTATACATTGATTGAGGAGGAGCTAACATAAGTCTATGCAATGTGGATAGTTCAGATGATGGTCAATGCTGTGTCAAGACTTACTTACTGTGACATTATATGTGTTGTTTTTGCAAAATGATTCAATGTTTGCTTTACCATCTAAATGTAAGGTTGGTATGACATTGATTTACAATAACCTGGCATACACTCATCACATGTAAAAATGTGCTAAGATGTAGTTACATAATACAAAATTAACTGACTTGCACGGAGAGCAAGATAACATCCTTTTTAAAATATTTTTGTAAACTATAACTATTTTAAACGTACTCTAAGCATGATGTTACCAGAGAACAAAGGTTAAATTATATAAGAAAAGATACATATTTCAACAAGGATAAATGCTCAAGTTGTTTTGGTTCAGCAATACTTTTTTAGGGCCTCAAGATGAAGTACTGTAGCACTGGAATCACCATTATGCTCAACCCATATTGAGAATCAGGGGTTTTGTTCCATTACTAGAACAGGTGGTGTTAACTAAAGGGGTTGTATGCTCATGAACATGACCCAAGTCAGCATTTGTGTGAAAATTCTCTTCCCGACTAAATCTTTCGGACCGGGTAGTAACTTTAGAACCAGTTAATAATTACAGTGAGTGGCGTTTATCGCTATACAATAATTAAGTATTTTGTGAAACTAAATATACTGTTCTGCCCATTTTGTAGAGTAAATGATAAACATGGTACATTGCTACGTGTATATCACAGGTTGCGCTAGATGATATTTAAGCATAGTGTTGCATATTATTTGTTGTGATAACAAATTTTTATCAAATATGTTACAATTTGTTACAACATGAGGAAATGAAGCACCATTTGTTTAGTAAATACCAGTGACAAGTTACCTGTTTCCCAGGTATGTACTGTACAGAAATTATACAAGAATAACCATCTGTATAAAATCATAGAAGAAATACACTGATAATTCATTCCTTGAAGGAAAATGAAGTTAAAATAATAGTAATAAGATTCAGTGCTCATACTGGGAGTTTCGTCATGAATCCAGTTTGACCCAGAATTCCCTTACATATGCTCTTAAGAACCCACCTCATGCAGTGGATACCAGAATGAGCACAATTGACTTGCTAATTATAATACGAAAGAAACATTGATCATAAATGACTGGTAATTGACCTATGACCTCAAATTTCTCAACACCCTAAATGACCCACTAATTCAAAGCAAATAGTATTAGTCTGTGATGAGCACGTATTTCATGTATTTTCAAACCATGATAAAATATGACCTTTGACCTCAATTTCCTGAACACTCCAAATGAACCTCAATTCAACAATAATTCTAAGTAATTTTGGTGAATATCCATTCAATCTTGTAGAAGGAAAAGCATATTATGCCATTTAAACAATGGGACCAACTAACATGAAAATGACCTTACACCCCACTTGAAACACTACTTAACAATAATTATGAGCAACTTTCACAAATCCTCTGGACGGGGAAGCAATTTTCGTATTTTCAAACAATGACCTACAATGACCCCTAAATTACCTTTGACCTCAATTGTCTGTCACCATATGGCTCACCATTCATGGATCAATGTGTTAAAATTTCATAAAAATCAAAGAAACAATGTATGAGAACAAAGCATTTGTAAATTGTGGAAATCAAGGACACAAAATGACCCCTATGTGAGATTTGACCTAACATTCCTGAACACCCCAAATAGCCCACCACACAAGGATCATTGTGTCTAACTTTCATCAAAATCCATTAAACATTGTACAAGAAGTACCATTTTGTAAACTGCCAAAAACAATGCCCAAACATGCCCCCAGAATATCCTTTGACCTAAACATTCCTTAACACTCCAAATGGACCACTACACAACAATAACTATTATCAACTTTGGCAAATATACACATGTGTGTGGGAGAAGAGAAGCCTGCCCCTATGTTCGCTGTAGAAAGGTTCTCAGAGAACGCACTGCAGGGGAAGTCACATTTTTGCCCTTTCCATCTTCTAATAAGAAAAAATACTTCTGCATAAATTCCCATGTAGTGTGGCACTCTTTTGGATAATGCACATCCAAGACATAAAATGCCTTGAAACATGCATCTAATGCCATGAGCAATGATTGATGCTCAATTGCAAGACCATCAATAATGACGAAAGCCTGTGATGGAAGAATGCGGGTCCCTAAAATGAGCACATAGGGTTGTAACTTCACCCGGCGATTTTGGATCTTCTCCAGATAGTTTGGTATGTTGGTTGAAACCTGCATGGAAAGCAAAAGTCACTCCCATTAAAAATCAATAACTACTGTATACATTTTGTAATAATGCAGCATTCTAGCGAGAATATTGGTGAAACATGTTGTACATGTGCAGCTTGCAAAGGGATTATGTATTGTTTACAAGTGAAAGACATGACAACATTACATCACAATAAATTAGGCTGAAATCTTTATCAGAAGGCAGCACTAAAATTAAGTTCACCACGTTGAAGCATCTATATTTGGTCTCATTATTCCTACAATACAATATCAACACAAACCAAAGGAATTATTCAATGTTTCTTGCTGGATATTGCACAAATAGGGACAAGCTAGATTAATTATTTTGCTAACAACCTACATTAAATTAAATAACCAAATATATATGTACCAGTATAGCACTTTCAATTAAAAAAAAGTATACTTAGGCTAAGGAGATATTGACATTTTAAGACTGGCCCAACCAGTGTAGTAATATTCATTATATCAGCAATAGGGCTCTTCTGCACACCATGGGGTACCAATGATTCAATTATGATATCACATGATATTTTGTTGAGTTAGTGTGTTTACAAGCTGGCATCTAACACACATTCTTACACACACTAAATCCTGACTGCATAGATTTCTTTTGCTGTTAGCTGGAACCAAAATGTATTATTGCAAACTAGTGCTAGCTGGTAGTTAGTACTCCTACTGCAGTGTTTACAACTTTACATCAGTAATTTCAAGATATATATAAGACCCAGTGGATCTTTCAAACAGCCCACATCAGAGATCTTCAATTATAACAGAGGTCACCCCCAAACAAACAACTTATAAACATGATATTACATAAAATGCTTACAGGTTCTACATCAATAAATGCTCTGATGGCTTCTGTTGTGCTAGCCCGGACAGTTTTCCCACTGTGATTTTTTACCAGCCCTGATGGTAAAATGCAAGGTAACAGCTGAGCAGCCAGTAGGGAAGTGTCAGTCAAATCTATAGAAAAAAAGTACTAATGTTGTAAACTCAAAATAACTAACAACCTTTGGGTGCTGTCAATTTTACATTTTGTTTTCTGATGCATTATTTTGAACAAGATAATCAATTGTATTTAAACTTTAAGATACATAATTCAAGTAAACTTGGAACATCTTCTCTCCTTGTCTTCACTTAAAAAAGACACAATCATAACTTGATAGTGCTCAGTCGTGCAGTTGGAAATATTATCAACATATCGCAATATGCAGCTACGTGATCATCAGTTTGTCTTTTCAGCATAGTAGTGCTGATGGTATGTAATTTCCAACCCTCTCAAGTTTTTGGGAAAGTGGTAAAATACTGGGTTCCTGGACATAGATTAACATATACAAGTTTGATGGTACCGTAAAACGGTGATTATATACTGATGGGGCAGGCTCAGTTTGAATAAATCACCCACGATTACACAGATGCCAAGTTTGAATCAGAAATGCCAAGTTTGAACCAGAAATGCAAAAATGTATTGTGGTTTCGATGATGTGATATGCTACATCTTTTAAGAATCTGATATTTTACATGTGTGTAAAGTATGTATACCATACAGTAAAGTGAAACATATTTTGCACAATGTACCGTGGGCTAATGTACCAATTTCCATCTTTTAAGTAGGATTGTGTTGCATGTAGTGGCCGAAAATATATTAGAGATGTTGGAGATATAGCTGTTATCTGTACTTGGAGATTTGCAGGTGGTTGAACTACATAGGCATGGTAATAGCGCTTATATCCAATTGTGACCCACTTCGCCACCATTAACCTCACTCATTGTTGGTCATCAACAAATACATGAATGATCCTTCCAAAAACTGGATCTAAGTCTTCATCTTTGCCAACAACAACCATCATTCCAGGTCTATACTTCATGCCATAAACTCTGCACCAGTTTGCAAGAATTATGTCATCAAAGATAGGGTATCCACCAAGTGCTTCAGAAATATGATCACATTGATCTAAGGATACCAGAAGAATAGCAGACTCTCCTGGACCAATTTCAATTTCCTTCTCCTGAAGGGATTTGCCACTCATCATGTGATAATACATATTCATTTGGTGCTTGTAAGCCATTGTTTTGGCAATGTTTTTAAAATTGCAAGTGATATGAGCAAGTCTCTTAAAAAAATTATGTTTCGCTTCGAAGCGCATTGTCCAGAATTGAAACCTAGGTCCAACCTCCCTAATTGCTCGTGGGTAATGAAGCATAAAGTGATGTTTTGGTTTTAAATGCCTATGTGGATAGAGCTCTAGAAACAAGGTATGGTGATCTTTAATTAAATGTTTCAAGAAGAGGGTTTCCTCAAAACTGATGACAGGTGAAAAAATTAGGTCCATGCATTCAAGAAGCAACAAAAGCAATTCCCAATCCTTGTTGTCTTCCTCAACACAATCTCCCATCATAAGGGGTAGGCTTCTAATGAGACACCACATCTGACCAGCATTTTGCCCAGAGGCACCATCAGGATGCTGAAGGGCTGATTGCGGTAGACCACATGGCCTATTCGATGAATCTGCAAAGCCATAATCATAGCTAGTTATGCGTGCATTTAATGTAGCAAGCGAAAATTTGCCATCAGTGATTAACGAATTGACAACAAATTTCAATTCCAGTGGACAAACCCCATCTAATAAATAGTGCATTATATCATGTGCAAAGTTCTGGGTGACATGGAAATCCCTCAGATCATTCAGTGACGTTGATGCTTTAATGCCGGTTTCAGATAGATCATTTTGGGCCAAGTCTTGCTCATAATTTTCTTGGTTTCTCAAAGTTGTAACATCTTCTACAGTTTGGGTTCGCAGAATATCTCGGTGGCCTCTGCACTTTCTGCAGAAGAAATTAGCTGTAAAACCTTCTGCAAACCCAAACAAACCGTGTATGCCAAGGTTATCACCAGCAATCCCTACGTGAACAATGCCAGTAAATGCAGGTGACTCGATATACAAGCCATCCTCTTGTAGTGATATCATATCTCTAATAAATGGCACCAAGATTTCATTCAAGCCAAAGTCTTTACCATCACATGACTTGTAAATAGCAAGAAGAAAATAATTGTTCATGGACGACAAAAACTTTGTTGGCAGACTTTTAATTGCAAAATATATCATGCCTAGTTTATGAGTACCTGCTTTCGGGCTTAGTGGATTAGTTACTTCCACATCATCAATAAACAAAAGAATATTGATATTGGTTTTGTTACTAAGATGTCTGCTATTTTTACAATGGAAACCATCAACAAAATCTCTTATCAGTCCATCTTCACTAACTTTAAGTTCCTGAATACACTCCATAAATCCTTTACTCTCTAAAACCACCTTCAGTACCTTTCTAATGGGAACATACTGAAATGTTTTAGGCACTGGAAGCTGCCTTACCTCCCCAGATGATGGGTCTAATCTGGGGGCATACCCCACAGTAATGGGAATTTCCAGTGGCTGTACAAATAAATTGGATTTTTCAATATACTTGTTTTGTTTGTAGCATGTGTTCACTTCATTAAATGGATTTTTCATTGTGTCCATTTCTTCCAAAAATGTTTGAAGCACTTCACTTTCTAGATCAACCCCTAACTGCAAAGCAACCTGACTTGTTCGGTGTCTCAGATATTCAAAAACATCAGAGAATATGTCTGAGACATGATCAACAACAAGGTTAACTGTACTCTGTACCACACTTGTGGATGCCTTCATAGCACACACCAAAGTCATTGCTTTCTTTTCTATTTCTTCAAAATCCAATTGTTGTAATTCATGTTCCATTTGATGTTCATCATCGAATTCTTCATTTTCATTGGCACCTGTAAAATCATCTCTCTCTTCATCGTTTACATTTACCAAGGGAAGTTCATTTTCATTCAATACAATAAGCCCCCGATGTTGTGAATTTAAATGCCGTTTTAAACTCCATGTATGTTGAAAGGTACGTAAACATCCCTCTTGTCCACATGTAACTGTACATTTGAACAGTCCACCAGTAATTAAATTATGATTTAACCTCAGATGATTGATGACTCTGTTAGCATTCCCTCGAAGATCCCGGTTACATAAAAAGCAAGTGAAGCCCATTGTTACAACGAATCCAAACCATGCATGTACACAGAAAAGAAGCTACATAACTATTTTAGCATGCATCTCAATGCTACTGTATATTAAGTTGACGTGTAATTACCTCATTGTACGACTTTAATCTTGCTTGCAATTTCAGCCTTAATCCAATTTGGGGAATTAGTTCTTTTAAGGCTTCTGGAGTCATCAAATCGAATGTTTCCTTGTCATCAATGCAATTAACTGGAAGGGAAAAATAATACACACATGGAAAACCATACTAAAAACCACCAATAGGTGTAGTAATATAGAGTTTATGCAATATATATATATATATAATATATATATATACAAATGAATGTAAAAACAGAAATGAAATATCCATTTACTTCTTATTTGGCATACAGTTCTGTTTCGAATAAGTACCGGGGGTACCTACACTCCTTATTGCTAATAATACCACATTACGAAATCATATTAAATCTGAGACAAAACGATCAATGTTACATGGTTTTGGATCGTCTTCTTCAGGAAAAGATGGGAATACATTTTGTAGTTTTAGCTGATCGAGGAAACTCTGGTTGCAAGAGATATGTTAACGATATAGATAGAGCCTTAGCAATGAAATGGATGACTATTCTTATAACGGAATGCTTAATTTACTCAGCTCCCGCGTCTTTGTTATGCTTCACACATGGAGAATCTCTTGATCATCTGTTGGAGCCGTGAACATTCTGAATTGGTTGTTATCATATACATATGCAAAAGAATGGTTTACTTTGAATACCACTAGAAGCAAGTGATGGACCTATATTTACAACAAAAAGTGGTTAAATGCGTTCGCTATCTAAATATTATCTGTTAGTTAACTGGGACGTAAATGAATCAGGGTAATTGGCTTTGTCATTATACTATTGTGTAAAACACCATTGAAGATATGTTTATGTAACATCATGTTTACAATCTCAAATTTATCGGAAAAAAATAATGCTCTTTTGCAATACGAATAGCATGATTTATTTTGTTTTTATAAGTAAGAAGTTCATTAAGATTGTCGTTGGTAGGATTTTTTAAAATAAGTCTTTTAAACGTATTTTATGATGTTAACTGTTTGTAGGATTCCAATGTTTATCTAGCGTTTACGCTTTTTACGATGATTAGAACTGCTATAAGACATACTATAGGGAAGCAATTTTTCTTCTGATTTCTAAAAATAGTAGAGAAAGAGATGTAGGCATCATTATCACCAACAACACTGAAAATATTACTCCAGTTATAGCTTATAGTAGTAGTAATAAAGTGGTCAACATTACCTTATGAATCATGATGTGAGTAGTAGGCAGTCTGCCTTGAATTATTATTATTATTATTATTATTATATTATTATATTATTATTATTATTATTATTATTATTATTATTATTATTATTATTATTATTATTATTATTATT
>WXZC020000322.1:0-12939 GCA_011317855.2 Paelopatides confundens
CTATTCTTGCTTGTAAAGACGAGTGGACAGACGCTCAGTGTATCCCTGATTTTAGAGCAGCCAGTGAACCTCTGATCAATGAAATGAAAAAGAAATTTCCAGAGTTAGAATCTTTATCTGATTTGGATATTAGTGGTTTAACAAAAGTTCTTGTTGATGACGTCACGATTACTGAAAATGCAGAGTCTGTTGTTGAAGTAAAGGGAATCACATCTAAAGGTTGGGTGATCAATGGTATCACAAGCAACAGTGGTGGAAATATCGTCATCACTGGTGTAATATCACATAAGTACTCGCATATCACTGTCATCAACAGAAAAGGAGTAATACAACGACAAGATAAGATCAAGATAGAAAATAATATGAATTCCTATCCATGTCGTTGTTGCTGTTTTGTATCAGAGTTCAAAGTTGCAACAATTTGTGAAGATGAAATCGGTCTTTATCATGTTCGTGATGGTTCATATAACAAGAAGAACATTAGTGACGTCACCAGCAGATGGCCACGAGATCGGCGTGTGCGGTGTGTAGCTACTGATCCTGTCAACAATCACATCGTTGTTGGTACTAACAGCAGAGATGTGTATGTATTTGATGATCAGCTGAATTACAGTCACACCATAATATTACCAGATGCAATCAAAGACCCGAGTGATATTACTGTACATGGATGTAGTCTCCTGATATGTGACGACAGTAATGGAGCATGTCATGCAGTCACCATGGAGGGATCAGAGAGTAAGCTGATGTATACATTCACCAAACCAGTTCTTGATGGAGGTAATTGGCGACCTATCAGTGTGTGTACAGATAAGAACGGGTTCATCTACATAGTATGGTCGGCATACATATCATATCAGTGGAGATGTATCCTGGTACAGTATAGTCAAGATGGCCGACAGTTACTGAAAATAAGAACACTTGATAATGACGCTTATAGTGTGACAGCATTAGAAGCAGACAATACAGAAACACTTCTAATAATTACACGTAATTCTGGAACGTTGTACACCTATGGTCTAGTAGTGACCTAGATGTAATAATCACGAAAACATATTTCTTCTCTGCCCTATGTGTGCAACTCTAATTCGGTTTGAATATATGTAAAAACGTGCAATGTATAAATTAATTACTGGTAAATAAATCATCATATTACAACCAGTAATATGTTTATTCGAATTGTAACCAATGGTATAAACATATGTAATGTACTTATATCAATACATATGATATCATTGATTTGTACGTATTCTTAGAAGTAGATCATATCATGTGCCGTGCATTGTGATTCAGGCCAGTTTTCCAATTCGTTTTGTTCATCTATGTTTTAAATCTCTTATTTTTTGGTCTTAAATCTTTTAAATGTTTATATCTTATATGTGGCGATCCTACAGCTTTTTCGTTAGGGAATCCGTCATTTTCATCACGGATTTCTCCTTAGATTTATATAAAACCGTATGTGTATTGTAACAGCATATAGCTTGCTCGTATATGGTAGGCGATATGTGAGAAATATCTCATATTATATACGTGTATTAAATCAAATATATACGTTTATTATATAGAATATATACGCGTATTAATTCAAATATGTACACTTTCACTTCCAAAAATATCAACAGGATTCTTATACTCACTATCTTGTTTACAAAGTTTTCAGATTTTGACATCTGTTGAACTCATATGACATTTGACCTCCATAAAAACACTGTGGCCCTTGTACTCACTACGGTGAACACATACCTAATATGAAGTCTCGTCAAACTGAACTTTTTGAGTTACCATGTTTACAATGTTTTTAGACTTTGACCTCTGTTGACCTCATATGAACTTTGACCTCCACAAATATCAAGAGGGCTCTTGTACTCACTAAGATGAACCCACATACTAAATTATGAAGTTTTCCCAAGTTGTACTTTTTGATATATCATGTTTACAAAGTTTTGATACTTTGACCGCTATTTACCTTTGAGTTCGTGTACTCACCGAGGTATACGACGTTTGAAGTTTTGCCAAGCTGTACTTGTTTAGATATCGTGCTTGCAAGCCAAACGTCGCACACACACATATACACACACAATCATGATCGCATAGATTCGTTAGGCCTTCGGCAAGGAATACAAAATTGGGTTTTTAGGTCACCTATCTGCAAATGGTGCCACATTAATATGCAAAAGCGTGACATATTTTAATAAAATGTCAAGGGGTGGATCCGGATCCTTCTGGATTCGTCTTGGTATCTAACTTAGGAAAATGGGGATTTTAAAGTTGCGTAACTGCAAAATGGTGCCAAATTAATAGGCCAGATAATGTCAGATTTAAAAAAAAATCACCCCAAAACTGAAAACTTCATCCCAAGAAAACAAATTGATATCTCAGGTAGTAGGAACAGTATGCACTCTTAAAACACACTAGTCAAATTTGATCAGAATCGGATCAAATTTGACCCGGGACACTTGTCGCAGGGGCACCGAACCGGAACTAGTCAAAATGATTCGGATATCCTTGTCAAAATAACTGATGCGGACTCCTTGTCAAAACAATTACAATGATCCGATATCCTGGTCAAATCAAAACGATACGGATTCCTGGTCAAAACAGCACAAATGATCCAGATTCCTGGTTAAAGCAAACGCTCAGATGATCCGACTGAAATAAAATGACCCAAATTCGGGTACATAGTGGTGTTGAATAATAGGCCATACTTAAAATAAACAGACATCTATATTTTCCTCATTCCACTATTTTATTATAGCTCACATTATATAAATATAGTATGTCAGAAAGAAAGGCAAACTACAGTAAACAGTAAGAAAAAATTAACAATAAGAAACAAAATTGTTTCAGATAAGGATAACCAACATGAAATATGGAACATGTACTATCAAATGGAAAAAGTATATGAGAAAACCAGTGGTTTTATGATATCGTTTCAAATTTTTTTTGATAACAGATTAATTACAGCAAGGTCAGCGGTCATATATAATCGAGACTCACTAAGCCATCTTGACGGAGCCAAGCTCAAGTACATACAAGAACGATGTTGGTCAAAATTTTGTTTGTTGAGCTATCAAGTTCACAATATTTTCACATTTTGACTACTGTTGACCTACATTTTTTGACCACTTAAGCAATATGAATTGAGTACTCAGTATGGGGGACCTACATACCAGTATGTATTTTAGTTTTTACAGGGGACCTACTTTCACCCAAGCTGTACTTGTTAAATTAGCTTGTTTGCAAGGTTTACCTCAAATGCCCTTCTACTCTTATCAAAAAAACAATATGGAGAACTAACATTAATTTTTTCATGTGAAGCCTACCCATTTATTGATATACTTTAAGCAGTACCAAAAAAAAATCCTCTTCTATCAGCAACATGTACAAACATCAATCCAACATTACAAGCACAAATTGTCACTAACACCTCAATGGATATGTTCCTGATGCTTCATCATATCAACCAATAAACTACTGTATTCCATTGTGTCACCATAATCGATGCCCATCAAATCCGACTAGGTAGTAAAATGGACAGGTAAACATAAATTTTGCATCTTTGTCACTACAGTCTGCTACCCCACATTGCTATAATTAAATTTATTCTGATAAACCAACTTGACATATAATAAAAATATGTTTTAAATGGAAAAAATATATATATACATTAGAATAGATGTATGGATGGATTTTGTTACGAAGGCAAGAAAAGAATTGAAACGCAACAGCTATACACAAACCGTTAAAGTTAGTGCCATCATAAATGGAAGGTCTAGTGTTCGGAGCACAGCCGGACAAAAAAATCATGTAAATAGTTTTAAATTAGACACAAATTGCTAACATGGAGGGCCACCCAATGTGAAACTTCACAATCTCCCTCCAACTTAATGTATTCCATGATCGAGAATGCACAAGTTAAATATCCCCACAGTAAAATCAAATATTTGTCACACATAATTGTGCACCCTATCACTACAAAAACATGAATAAATGCATACTATAAAATAACAATATCACAAATTGGATGGAGTTTGTTAGGAAAGCAAGAATATGAATACAATCTAAGTAATGCCATTTCCCTTGGGTGTTTATAGTGCTTGATTAACGCTAAAGCTCATTAAAACCCAATATCCGGCATTTTAAAATAATATGAACAATTACACACATTATGCAATATATGAAGAAATACCAACATTTTATGTAAACTGTGACCTTTTAAAATGTCAAAACAATAGGGCTTATCTATAGACATGGGGCTCTTTGTTTAGCTTTGAACCTGAATGAAATTTACCTTTCATTAGTGTCTTTTTTGACAAATCACATTAAGCCATGCATATTAATTAATCTTCAGCAATTTTTATAACATGAAGATGTACACAGGCATTTTGGTTGTAAAAATATTACCAATTAAAAATTAAGCCTCGCCCCACCCCTTAATGTTTCTGAATCACTACCGAAAACAATAGGTAACATCTGTATACAAGGGGCTATGGTCTATGTATGTAACATGAATACAATTTACAGTTCATTAGATATTGTGTTTCCAAGCTCTTTTTGGACAAGTCATATTAAGCCCCACCAACCATGCATATTAATGAACTTCAGCATATTCAAAAGCCAGGCGTAACACCATCAGGACCACATAGGTTGCTGATAGCATCAGAACCAAAAATAACATTGCGTCAAATAAAGAACATGATAAATGGAATAACATATTATAAAATGGGAAAGATATATCATAAGAAAATGAACATATTTTGTAATGAAAGCAAATAATTCAGAATAGGATCATAATACCACATGAACTCACCAAATGTGTTTGCTGATGGGCACCATCTCAACATCATTTTCATTACTATGAGTAATGATCATGCATAATAAACAGGGCACTAAAGGTGTTTTGGATTATTTTTAATCCACGTGTTTGTGAAGAAAGTAAAAGTCATGCTGACTTACTAGTAGTCTTCATACATCTAAACCCTCATTCCATGTATCAGTAATATAAAATAAAATAAATCTGATTCAAATAAGATTTATTTGATATTGATTGAGTGATTTTCTTTTAATATTTTAGTAGGGAGACTCCAATGAGGGAAACTACTATCAATACACTTTCTGAAAATCTGTAACATTATAAAGCATTTAGACCAGCAAGGTTGCATGCAACTCACACAATGCAAAATGGGACAGTCTATTTTGGTGCTGTATTGTTTCTGTGTGTTCATTATACACATAGTGTAGGCTGAACATGTGTAAAATATGAGGTGGTGCCCTGTCAACACTTTCAAAAACATTATGTCAAGTAATTGCCAAGAAGGGTTACACTGGGAACAGACTTTTCTCTTCCTTTACCCTTCCCAAGTCCATACACATACTTTTGCAAAAAATCCCATGCATGCTGGCACTCCCATGGATAATTGATGTCCAAAATGTAAAATAATTTAAAACAAAGTTCTACTGCATGCAGTAATCCATTGCATTTAATTGTCTGCCGTTCAATTACAAGAAAAACCTGTTCAGGTTGCTCCCGGCGACCCATGGCAAGGATGAAAGGCTGGCTTTGTCTCAGGTTCTCCAGCAAATCAGGGATGTTTGTACCAACCTGCAATACAAGACAGAACAAATTCAAATTAAACACTTGTTAGCAGATATTATCATCTGTTCACAAATGTGATTAAAATTACCCCAAACTCATATTGGCAGTGGGTCACAATACACCAAACCTCTCTCAAAATTGGAATGACATAGTGTTAGCAAGGGTACAGGTCCCAAGCCACAAATATTGGTACATATATTGAGAGTAAATTATGTGTCCAGTTTGAAGGCCCACTATGAAGGTTGCTGGAATTCGTGCAGAATCATACAAAGGTCACAAGTTGGATTGCATCTCTGGTTATTTGATCCTATTCTGATGTCACATCCTGCCAATCAGTATGTGGGGGAGTGTTTTCATTGGACATTCAAATGACCAGTTGTGCTTGGTTCAAATCCCAGTGAATGTAACAATTTTCCAGCTTGTTGATTTTAACAATCTTCTATAACGTGACCAACAGGATGGGACTAACACGGGGTGCATTCATACCCACCATCCACACATGGTGAAAGACTGGCAGACTTTGTTAGCTGAAACTGATGAACGTTTTAATTACACCATAACAGGTCTGCATTTATTTTGTGACTGGCACCATTAAGTACATGATATTCTAACCTTTTCCACCTGAATAAATGCTCTGCAAGCTTCATCGTTAGTTGCCCGACATGGACCTTTCTTCCCATCCTTTGTCCTCACCCCCGGTGGAAAAAGCAGTGGCAAAACCTGCAACATCATATTAGAGATCTGCTCATCTGAAAATATAAAAAGAACCGGAACTCTCACATAAGAACAATTCCAAGACAGATTCCAATCAAGTTGTGTGTTGTATACAAATGCAACATGTAAGAGTTGCAATGAGAAACTAGGCAAGTACTTACTGAAATAAGCTTGCTAATGTATACTTTGTATTAGCCAACGGCAAGCTGGATGGTGTATTCAGGGGCAATGAACAAATTTTAAAGTGTTGCCGGTGGAAAATAATGAAATACATGGCAAACAGTGATTATACCATGATCAATTCACAAACTTGCGGAGAAGATGAGCAACCCCCAATCAGACTCGATAGTGTATTTTCTACCAAGATAACAGTCAGCAGTGGTGAAACACAACAAGAATATAAATATATTCAGTTAAACATACAATTGCTTAGCAGCAATTTATAAGTGTTTTATTATTAATTACAGAGTGGATACCACCTCACATGCACATTTTATCAAGTTAAAAATATCCTACTATACCCAGCTTACCTGTATCAAGCTTGCCCCTGAAATGAAGCAACTGCTTCCAATCAACTTGTTTGTCTGCATACGTGACAAGTTTTGGTACGTATTTGGGCCACTTCATGAAAAGAGCATCACACATGTTTGGAAATATCTGTAAAAATTTAGATAAAGATAGCATTTTTGTGTTGTTTTGTTTTAAGGTTTTCTAGTGTACAATAACTCTGAAAAGTAAAGGAGATAGAAACCACTAAAGAAAAACATGTGCATTACATATAAGTATCCAGGTATATATTTTTACCAGTCCTCAAAATCTAACAAATGTAAAGTTAATTATGCAAAACACTATTTTAGTGGGTTTCAGTGTCCAATACAGGTTCTTTATACAAGACACACATATATGGGTATTCAGGAAAAACAGTTTTGTGGGGTTTCAGTTGGCGAGCGGAACAGTATAACCCGCTGCGCTGCTCCTCTGGCAGGGAGAGAGGGGGCCAGAAAAAACTACTTGGGCATGCAGGGAAGGAAAGACAGCCCCTGCTTGCTTCCTGACTGCCTGTGTAATGGTTGGCTGCAACAAGGTGACTAGACTGCCAAACCAAGGAGGATCCTATTCTGGAGAAAACCCACGAACAGGAAAAACCTCTGGTAGTAGCGCCCACACCATCAAAATGTTTTGATGCAAATCCTGTGCGTAAAAAGTCCAATAATAGTGAGTTCGGGTATGAACCTAGGCTACCACTCCCTACAATTTTGTAAGGAAATTTTCAGAATTAAGAGCCAAAATCCTGGCTAGCTAGTTCACAAGTATCCCAAAGACACGCAGAACTCCATACAATTCCGATCAGAAAAGTCAAAATCGACTAGGTTTTTCCAGGTATACCAGACAACAGATCTGTACGTGACAGATTGGAGGAATCTGTAGTGTCTACCGGCCAGCAGATTTTATGAAAGCAGACATCTTTGAACTTCTCGCCAGGACATACAAATAATCAATAGAGCCGAGACCGCCTCCTGCGGCACTCACAGCAAGTAACCAATATTTTCACACATAAAACATTTTCACAAGGCAGAGTATGGACTATGTTGATCGAACATCTCTGACTTAAATGTTGCGATCGCAGTCCCACATACTTTGTTAGACACACCGGAATTTGCGGCAAGATTTGGGAAGTTTTATCACACATATGTTATGTATAGGCTATAGTAAATTATAATTATTAAATAAACAAAGCGGTCATTCAAAGAGGAACTAATTGGAGGTTACTTGTGATGAGTGTGGTAAGTCTGTGCTCTAATAAAGGTGTGAACAAAGTGCCCACATGGACCTTATCTGACCTTAAGTTACTTCAAAATCATATTGGTTAATTGTACAATATAAGGGCACTTAATCAAGATATCACAGTGTGCATGTGTCAACCCGTCCCAAACTAATATATCATATAATACATATCCGTAACTTCATGGCTACAGTTCAGCTTGCATTCTCATATCAGTGGAAATTTTCATCATTTTCAAGTGGTATTAAAGTGATATTAAAATAGTCCCACATGGCAATTCAACACCTCCCACCCCCAATTAGGGCAAGAAATATAAATTCTTAGTTTTGAGGGTGCTATTCATACAGTAATCTACGGTATGTAATTTTTAGTCCTTTTCCTGTTTAACTTACCTACACAAGAAAGAGTTATTTCAAATATAATGCCACAACATGTTTTTTTTTCAGTCTTGGCCTTTTGAACATAGGTACATAAGTTGCCATATATCATGGATGAAATGTAAGAGAGATATACAGCAATATGAGTTAAGTAAACCTGAAATATACTTACTTTATGGTATAATTGAACCATGGATATTACTGTGGCATATATAAAATAACTTACCTGTAGACAAGTCCAAGTTTAAAGTGCTGGTAAACTTTGGTGTTGCTGGGGTTACAAGATTTAGTGGAGCCTCTTTATCTGGGTCTCTTCTTCGAACATTCCTAATTCTGTTTTCCAGAAACCCAGATGAATCATGCTGCCCAGAACCAGGTGTAAACCAAGCCATCTAAATATTTGGAAATAAATATGACCACTAGTATGTTACTTCTCTCCCAACAGTATTTGATGTGTTCATACCAACGTATACAAGTTACATTGGGATATTTGTCTAACTAATAATGGAAATGATAGTCACTGGGTTTCACTGGCAGAATACCTGAATTGATTGGAAATTGTTGATAGAGTACCATCAAAACAAAATGTGAGGAAATTACTCCCTTGTCATAACATTTGCTGAATTAATACAAGAAATATGTGTTTTCAACATTTACAAAGCGTGTAAAAGTAACTAGATACTTCTGTGCAACATAGTGGTTTAGTCAGCGAGATATGTCTTGTCATCATTGAGATAGCTTAAAGTCAAATGGGGACGGTCAAAATTACATCCAAAATAAAATGTATGTAAACATTTAGTGGTACAATGCTAGGCTAGGAACTTTCTCTGGAACTTTCATTTTGTTGGGTGTAGGCTAATATTTAGTGTTATACTTCAATGTTAGGCTAGAAATTTGTGTGAATAATTTTTTAATATACTATTCACAGAATTCGTAGCATAACATTGATAACACCATATTAACCAGACTACAGTAGACCACCAAATAAAAAAAAGTTGTCAAACATGGACACAAGTAAACGTTGGTCCGGCTCTTACAGAGCTCACGAATGAAGGCTGGGCAACAAGTGGGAGGCTTTAACCCTAGAAAGGCGCAACAGGGCGGCTCGGCAAAAGGATGCTGATTTCAGTGTGTCCTGAATCTGTACTCCTGTGATAACTTGCTTGCCCTCGTCAATGAATCTTCAGGAAGGAGACTTGCTCTAGAGACTCACAAAGTGCGTGTAGGCGCGTTCTTTGGGCACCACTGACCAAATCACTAAATAAACTCAAATAAGCTAAATTAGATGTGTCGACCAGGGAAAAGTACTTAAAGGCAATGTAAATACTCTGCATTCCACCAGACCAATGGCAAACCTGTACCTCAATTCACACATGTCTTAGCACACATATCCTCCTCCAAGTACTGTTTACTACCACAGCAGCCACAAATAGTATGTTCTTCTTGAGTACAAACGTTTCTAAAAGTTTAAAGAACACTAGTGTAGTGTCACAATGATAGTAAAGTGGTACAGTACAAATTATTTATATTAAATTTGCAAATGTACATTATTTGTCATAGGCCTTCAAAATATACACATTTGAACTTACATAGTCATTTTTAGACTTCTTACTGGGAGGGTGAGATACAGTTGGCTTCTTGTGATCAGATGCTGGCTTTGAACATGATGGAATAGATGCTGAAATCTGGCTCTCGTAGGTAGCTACAGTGTCAGAATAACTTTGCTCCAATGCGTCAGAATTTGTGGAAGACATCTGAAAAATCAGCATTAAAATGGAACAAAATATAAAGTAATGTAACATGAATACATTATTTTGATCAACATTTTCACAAGTTCATTGAGCATGGTGATAGGTAACTGACACTGGCAGTAAATAGATGCCTCAAAAGACAAATCAGCAGCTATAGGATTCAGTAGGACTAGCAATATGACAGGCTTGGCCTATAAATGTAGGAAAATTGTGACGGAATGCGTGAAGTTGTAAAAGGTTAAAGAACACTAGTGTAGTGTCACAATGATAGTAAAGTGGTACAATACAAATTATTTATATTAAATTAGCAAATGTGCATTATTTGTCACAGGCCTTCAAAATATACACATTTGAACTTACATAGTCATTTTCAGACTTCTTACTGGGAGGGTGAGATACAGTTGGCTTCTTGTGATCAGATGCTGGCTTTGAACATGATGGAACAGGCGTTGAACAGGATGGAACCGATGCTGAAATCTGGCTCTCGTAGGTATCTACAGTGTCAGAATAACTTTGCTCCAATGCGTCAGAATTTGTGGAGATGTCACTTTCAAGAGCAGCAGACATCTGAAATATCAGCATTAAAATGAAACAAAATATTAAAGTAATGTTAACATGAATACATTATTTTGATTGACATTTTCACAAGTTCATTGAGCATGGTGATAGGTAACTGACACTGGCAGTAAATAGATGCCTCAAAAGACAATCAGCAGCTATAGGATTCAGTAGACTAACAATATGACAGGCTTGGCCTATAAATGTAGGAAAATTGTATTTTGAAAATTTAATGGAACAAATTAAGAATTTTTCAACTTTGAACCAGATCCTGTAACCCATGTCATAACTAGCATTATACAGTACAGTAGCAACATTAGGCAAACGTTACTTTTAGGTCAAAGTATTACGATTGTTAGATCCCTCCCCCACTCAAAATATTGGGGGATGTGCCTCTCCTTCCTCCGGAATCACTGCCCGTGTACAGTATTATACAGTAGACCCATTTACAGGCGTGTTTGGACAAATTACATTAAGCCCCACCCACCATGCATGTTAATGAAATTCAGCATGTTTACATCATGAACATGTACATGCTAACTAACAACATAACTAAGCCACATGTGAAAGAAAACAGATGTTTGGCTGTAAAAATAGCACGATTTCAACATTTTACATTAAGCCCCACCCACGTATTAATATGAACAATATCACTCAAAACAATAGGGCACACATACATGGTACATATGCTATCTGTGTACCATTATTATGTTATATTAACCCCTGCCCACTTATTAATATGCATTACTAAAAACAATATGGCACATACACGTTCCATGGGCTATATGTGTACCAATATATAACATGAATGCAATTTACAGTTCATTAGGTATAATATAGTGTTACAAGCTATTTTTGGAAGATTAACATTAAGCCCCACCCACTATGCATATTAATTTCAGCAATTTTTATTACATGAACATGTACACATTAGGGTCATTCCATGCCGCCAAATCAACAAATTATCTGAAAATCTTGGCAGGTCACCTCTCCGATTTGGATGAAAATTATTTATATCATACCTATGTGTATAATGAACAAAAATTAGTGATCAACTCCAAGTAGTTTCAGAGATATGGCCTGTCAAAGTTGGACCCTGATCGCCCGTTTTGCTCTCGCGAGATGCACCGTTGAATTTGTCGCGTTTTGGGACGCTCATATTTCAACTTTAGAAAAAAGATATTCAGCTGAAAACAGCTACATAGGGTGACTTTCACCCAAATAAGTAGAATCTGGCCTCAGAAACACTGTACATCATCTACTTTATCATCTAAGCTATGGGTTTACCAATACATGTTATCGTTTCATAAAATTTCATGTTCGATTTTCAGGCCCCCCTCGTACCCCCAAATAGTTATCAGATAATGTTCATACTTCATGTTTATGTTATATATGCAACTGCCTTCCCCCTGCAACAATGAGATCATTGAAACTTTTCATTTAATGGTGGCTGGGATCCAAAGTTGGTTCCGCAGAATAAAATCATGAAAATACCCATCCTACCAGTTGACCTTTGACCCCGTAGATGAATTCCGACAAATTTGACACTTACACCACCAATGCTTAAACACTTACTCTACATCTGTACCAAATCTGTTTAAAAGAGGCCATTTTTAAAGACAGTCATTACTATACATTATGTAGTGTAGGCCAAGACCATAAACTAAGGCTGTGACGGTTAACCGGTTAACCGACCGAAAGCCCTCTAACCAGATACTGATTTCACGCACTGGATAACCGAAATTTACCTCCCGTTCAAACCCGATAACTCCCTGTTCAAACACAGCAATCAGGGCTGCGCATGCATATGAATATCATTATCATTTCATTTCTTAAATTATCATTTACACTAGCAGTTTACAGAGAAAATACTACTAGAAATGTTTTCTGCAATGTGGTAGTTGTCTATCAATCAATGTTTTTTATGTGTGCGACAATTCCCAATAAAAAAAATACAATCAGATCACGCATTTGTGTTTCCTAAAAAATATGCACTTTCCTACGAACAGATTGTGAGAAATTGCATTGACTTAACTGTGGGTTTCCCTCGCTAATTGTCACGAATCAAAAATAAAAAGTTGACAAAATTGGGGGCGGGACTTATCTCATCTTTTCCACGAACAAATTGTGAGAAATTGCATTGACTTAACTGTGTGTTTC
>WXZC020000323.1:0-12931 GCA_011317855.2 Paelopatides confundens
TAATGACAACTTCACGATACATAACTATGTATTTTAAATAACATGAAGGCATATGCCCCTTCCTCTGTTTAACAATTTCCTCCCCTATGCATTTAATCATTCAATCGTGTAATCCATTCGCTTTGTCCCTCCTCGACAGGAACGGCATACAATTAATACAAACTTCACGATGCATAACAGCGACGGCATGATACGCTAGGCGTACACACAATATAACATATATGCACATTTGATTCGTCGAGAGGTACTACTATATGTTCGATAATCTGGTGTCCAAATTTGGCTATGGACTAAATTGACTTAACCCAAACTGATGATATTAATACCACTAATAATGCCCGGAAACGTTTTTCTGTTACTTTTCAATCAAAATTAATTCGAAACGTGTGTATGCTATTTTCACAAATCAGTTCTGCAAAGTTACAACATTAATGAAAGCTAGACCTAGGCTAAGTGGTTTTTATTCAGCTTGACTATGCCTAGCCTTATGATAGGCTAGTTCTACAACTGTTATGGGTATTCAAATTGATTATCATCTCTATACAGCCTAGGCTAGCGCGATACGACAGGATATTCATGAAGCCGGTAGGTTAGAATAGGCCTAACTTAATTCATCATTTTTGGTTGACGGGCCCAATTCAAGATGAGTTGTATTTTTCATATTGTTAGTTAGACTTGTATTGGAATTGGAGGATGGTACATTATTTCAGAGAAATTACGTCTAAGTGATTTATTTTGACTACTTACATTTGTGGTTAAAAGTATACAATAATATATACTAGCTAGGCTAATCAAACCAACACACTACGCTTCCTATTGAGAATGATTGGAATACGGGAGAATATTTTGTCCTATGAGGGAAAGGTAAACGGTTCTAGAAATGTTATTTTGAAAATGGTCTACTGTATTCATAAAATTCAGTCATTGAGTATCAAAGATCGTATCAGAGGTAGAGGTGACTACAGTGTGTTGCTAACATGCTTAGGATGTACCAATCTTGGTTGAAGCCGATAATGGCTATACCCAGCTGTTATAATATTGACTATAACTTATGGTATATTTTTTTAATCAACTGATGGTGTACGCCGACATGAAATGATGACCGATATTGAATGTAGGTGACTCGAATTGACTCGAGTCAATATTGTTGACTCGACTTGACTTGACTCGAACTGAAATATAAATTACTTGACTTGACTCGGACTCGTTACAACACTGCTTGAAATTGAATCCCCGGATGTTATTTCTCCAAATTAAAACATCGTATCATAGAGAGTGACGAATATATTATCATATATACCTACCTTTACTAAAGCAATTCTGATCAAAGCATTAATACGATTGGTAACACAAGCTGAAGCAATTGTATAAGAAATATATGGTCTTCAATTACCCAAAATATTATTAGGTTTATCACCCTTTGGTATAACCGAAATTACACATAACCGTTGAGTTATATATAATAAATAATTTGTATACCCATCATTAAGAAATCTAATAAAATAATGTCATAACTTCTGCCAGAAAACTGTAAAAATATCTAATCCAGGGAATTTATTCTTTTGAGGTAGTGTATACTTCATTATACTGTAAAAGACCTTCAAGTAACTCCTATTCAGAAGAAGTAAAAACCCTATATCCATGTACTCCTTCAAATTAAGATCTATTAACTCAATTTCACGGGAACTATATAGTTCGCTATGAAAGGTAACGCTTCATGTTGAATTTCATTATGCGTATAAGCATCTTCACTTTTCTCATTACTTATATGAGTAATCAAGTATTTGACGCATTGCGCGCTTCAAGGTTGATACTATATTTAGAAGGTTTTTCACCATCCCTAATCCATTGAACTATAGAGCGAATTATAAAGCCCGACATCATTAGTTCTCTTATATTTTGGTACTCTAATTTAGACCCTCTAATTCTCGTTGCTTCATTATCAATCCAGCATTTGAATCTGGCCAAATAGTCAAGTTTCTCTTGCATTGGTAATCATTTCCCCATACGAGGTATATGAAGTACATTTTGGGCATAAACTACTAAGTATAATTTCAAACAACAATTGATCATTTATTAAAAATTGAATATCACTTTTAGGAATACAATATATATGCCCCGCAATGTACTGACAACAAACGTACGCATTTATGGTATTCCCAATTGTACCTTGAATCATGGAAGCAATATGCTCGTCACAGATTAATGCATTATTACATTTCAAATACCCTCTGCCTACTTTAATATTACCCAAATTGAAGGAGGTACTGATTGCTAAATAGTTTGATCAATATCCATATGGAATTGAAGAATATTTTACAGTATTCATTATCTAAGAAGAAACCAAGGCAAACATAATTTACATTGTTTGAGCGAATTTTTCTGACGCAATGTAAATGGTTGATCAGGTGTGTGGTAAACACGTCAGACGTCAAACACATCGTAATTATTCGTTATATATAACATTGCGTGTTAAGATAACGGATTGCTTATGGGATAATAATTAAAGGTATCCATATTTTGATTTAAGTGTTATATTCCAGTCTTCAACAATCATACAATGATTTGTTTTACAGTTCTCAATAATATCATACAGATCATGCATGGCTAAAGAAGGATGGCATGTCTTTACTTGGCCGGTAAATTACGATTAGAGTAATATTGTGAAGGCCAATATGTAAATACATGGCAATGCAATTGCCTTCAGCAGATAGCTGAACTGCTTCAATATTATAATCAAAATTATTATTATTAAATACAGCAACGCCCCTGGAATTACGTATACAATGGGCAATATAACAATCGAGATCCCACTCGCCTTTTACAATATCAACAAGACTGATATCTCATATTTTGTCTTCACCGACGGCAATACATCACTTTTTAGTATCACATAGTCCGCAACAATTCAGAGACGATATTGTAATTTCATCAGGCATTTTAAATAACTATAGTACAATATTAAATAGTCTCATCACTGTATGTGATATAAACAAACAACGTATGTGTTTACCCATATGCAATATGACCGTCACAAATTACTTGCAGATATACTACTGTAGAACAAATACATATGTCAAGCGAGTTATTTTAAAATGGTGAAACACGCACAAACGCCAATATAAATAACAAAAATACATACAAACCAAAACAGTAACGAATATATCCCACCACAGCCTCCTGTTTCACTATGAATCTATTTGATAATCGAATATCCTCAAACGTCATTTAAATGATCCATGGTAAACTTCATAATACATTCCAGGATAAACTTTGAATTAAAGACCTGATCTATAACCCTCACTTAATTTGGTCAGGCTTCTGTCGGTTTTCACTGTGATTATCGAAGCTGGCAAAGTCTACGTGACGAAGGCATACTTTACCCCATATATATTTGTAACAGCTTCTGGCGCAATCATTACTGTTATAGTCACATCATCCGTAGTAAAGATTGTATTCGCTTTATATGTTTTCCCCTTCAGAAGCTTGGCAGTATGCAAAGACATGTCACGATCATAGACATGGAGAAAGCGAACATGAATTGTCTTGTTTCCTAACACTATACCTGATGGTGTTCTATGAACCCTCTCAATGTAAATATTAACATCCCATCATATCAGTTAATATCTCCTTCTTAATCAATTACTCATAAGATTGGTGTTCTATGGATCGTGAACCTTCCTTGATACCATGGAAAATTACCTGATTACAGCGTGATCGATTTTCAAGGTTCACCAGTTTTGAAATATGTGAATTATCAGCCGCCGATATCTACTTCTGTAACATCAATATTATCCACCTTAAAATTGTCAGTGGCTTTAACCGACCAGATTTCATTATCCATAAATTCAACCGATTCTGATATATCTGTATAATCTCTTCATTCGTTGATTTCAATTTCTCCTCCATCTTTAAAATACGTTTATTCAATATATTCATTTATGCAGAGACAGCCGGTAAGTTTGATCGCTGCTCCATTATAGTATCCAATTTCTCTTGGTTCGGAACTAACATGCGTAGAGAAAGACTCAAACATTTTGTAGTGATATAAGGATACCTATATTTATAGCGTACATAATGAGCCTATACTAATTGTAACGTAAATCGCCCATCAAGCAGTGTTAAAACCCATATTATGGTATATACTCATCAATATTCATAAGTAAGCGTTCCTCACAAAGAAAATGTAGGTGTTATCCAAGATAAAATAGTTTTTTTGTACCTAATTAGTGAATTGACTTTGTGATTATTATACTGGACATACCAGCATATATGTATCGTACAATTGTTATTGGTAATTACTGTAAGTATAAGTTAAAGGAACAGTACTGCACATGTCAAACCCATGTCAAGTTACAAGCCACTTCGGCTTTCCCCACATGTGTGGCAGCTAAGCGTCGTTAAATAACTATACCTATACCTATACCATGTATATTTTAAAATGTATGTTGAACTGCTAGAAATAAAAGATCAGTCTAGACAGACCAAACATCTGAATCATTTGGCCAGTGTTTTATTTGTTGTGGTTTGTTCATCTGACTGTGATTTCAGTGAAGCATTCTGTGTTGCCTCCCGATACCATTGCCAACAACGCTGGAAGCCCTGCAGCCAGGAACGAGGGCTCAGAAGAACGCAACCTAGTGTACGTTCTCTTATATTATACAGTTTCCGTTTTCTTCAAAACCAGGGTTTGCGTGTAACATATCGTCAAAATAACACTAAAGTTGCATATAAGTCCTTACAAACACCTGGTAGCAATCGTAGACACAACCCATTTTATAGTTGCAACATATAGTAGGCTATCAAAATGTCCATTACTATGCTTTCAATACGAATATTAAATAAAGAATGAACATTATTATTAATACAAATGGAAACACCCTTTTGGTTGCTCGATGATTATCAGCGAGACGGTATCCATCAGTACTGATAAAGGATGGAATAGTCTCTCAACTGGGTCTTAGCGAAACCCATTTCTACCAAATTATTATTTAAAAGTAATAAATAATATATTCTATCCAAGTGTATGTGTATTCTATAATGACTGTGTATATAAAACAATAACGTGAGCATTGCATGAATTATTGAATTGCTCGATATTGAAATAACATGAAATGAATTCAATATGACCGACAATATCGAAGACATTTCTCACATTTTCACTTGATTACTTAATACATGATGGAACTCACTGCTGTTTATATTTTTGAACAAAAATAGTTATCAATGAAAAGGTAAACACCCCCACCACATTGTGTTGCTCTCGTTTTAACACCCAATTAAAACGCTGCTGATATACACGTGATACTTCGTTCATTGTATTAATGCCGAGGCACTATAACTGTTTTGGTTGTGGATTGTTTAAAAGGATAATTCGTTTCGAGTTGACTTCATTTGCGATTGAAGAGCGCACAGTAAGATACATCAACATCACATTCAGCTATTATAGAAATACAACATGAAGATCATTTTTCTGACCATCTTGTTTTGCTTTGTGACGATTGGTAAGTTTGTATTATTTTATTCTACATTGCTGGTTATATAAAAAAGCATAATGAAAACAGCATTATTTTGAGACTGATCTAATACAGCCATGCTCTTGTGCCTTGTATTTTAGTTGTTGTGTTTTGTAGTCCACCGTTTGGGGCGGACACATGGTTTGTTTTTGGGGTGGTGGGCGTTGTACTATTTTTCGCAGTGGGCAAGGGGTATATACTTGTCCAGAAAGTGAACAAATCCGGATATATATTCGTTGCTAAAACGTGTGCTTTATTAAATTAGGAATTGTGAGGTCAGTGCCATTGAAAAGTTTGCAATATAATATGGACAATTGTGATATACTATTTGTACTGTGTTCTGTTTAACGTTTCACACATCAGGAGTTATATACGTTGACATTGATGTGGCAATGATAATTATATAGAAAGGGGGTGAGGGTTGAAATCCAAATGCGCGTACATGATGTGTTTGTTGATAGGAGGGCGAAAATATTTGTAGATGTCCGTGGGGGGATCTAAGGGCAACGGGTGAACAGGTCCCCTTACAGCAATTTGTGTTCATGTATGAGCGGTTTCAACGCATAATGGTGCTATATCATATATATCTTGTGAAATATATTTAATGTTATGGTAACACATTTTTGAACAATTTTTGCGCCACTTAAACATATCGTTGAAAAGGGGGATGAAAGGACAATACGAATCGTATGGCTACCGGCATGCAAAATATGCAAAATGGTGTCATGCTCTGTCTATGTGTGCTATGTTGCAATAACAAAATGTAAACTTGACCATGCCCTCCACTCTGTTAAATTGACAATTTAATTGTGCAGAAATATATGGACATTTTACCAAAATGGGAGTTGCATTCGATTTCGAAATCATTTTTTTCTGCTACTGTATAATAAAAACAAATTGCGACGGTTGGGGATGGGTCAAAAGATAATGCCTCTCCCCTATCCCTTCCCTTCAGGTGACCTTACAAATGTTCGGATCAATTTTTTCCGTCAAATTTCCAGTCCCTCTTCCCCTACATATGAACGCCCATGCCTTTATAGTGACTACAGGGGGTCCTTCCTCGTTATGAAAAATAATGAGCATATGGTCACCTATCTGCAAAATGTTTCTATATTAACATGCAGAATTGGGTTATAGTAGACCAAAAATGAATTACAAAATTCACCTTTTTAAACAAAGAAAATATGAATGAATGAAGGTTTTCCTCATTGCTTCCACGTCCACCTTAATACCGCTCATTGTAGTGTTTTGGGTTTTGTAAGTTCCGCCCCCAATGCGAAATCTCAAATGAAGGGCGGATTTTTCCCCATGGTGGGGTCCTAGGTCAGAGCCTTTTGAGTGGGTTAAAAGTGTTGGATCAGCTGTTTTCTTGCTGTGTTTAACCCCTCTTTCTTTTAAAGTTTATCCCAGAAGATCAGCATCTGGTGAAAATGCATGTATTGAGTATTCTGGAGGTATATTTCCAAGTACCACATCCCTTAAATCCGCAACAACATACTTAACTTATGTATGACTTAATCTGTTTTCTGGATATATTCCAGCTGGAAAATGTCTTACCTGGACTGTCATGAAATTAAAATGCTGTAATATTTCATTATCGGTAAAAAAAACTTAAAAGAACAGCACTAATAAACGGTAAAGAATTACGTAGTTTGAGTTGGTTTAACTGTTTGACATTACCCAACCCACACTTCCCATTTCCTGAAATCCTCCCCCTCCATTTTCTTTAATGGATATATAATATGCCCATTGGGCGGGCCGGTTATCAAGTGTTTTACTAAATAATTAAAATAGATAGAACATAGAAATATGGTAAAAAAAAGATGCAAATGGCAACACCATTTGCATCTAAACCAACTTAAATTAATACAAATTTTTAAAGGCCATAGCCCCACCCCCTCACCTTCTTAATTTACAAATGTACCCTTTGTTTACAAAGAAAATAGTTGATATAAGTATGGGTTGACTTGTGGGGTGTTGTTGGTTCAGGTAGTGGGGTGTTCATTTCATCTTCTTTGCTTCTTTTTTGATATTGTACATAATTATCAATGGGAGTTTTCTACCTTATTAAGCCTTAACGGGGTTTTTTTTTTCGTTTTTCTACTTGAAATGATGTATTATTTTGCGGTTATTGTACATACTTGTTGTGAAATAAAATAATATGAAATATAGAACATATATGTACAACACAAGCTGCAACTAATATCACAATGTTGCATCTAAGCCCCTCTTCCATGAAAAAAGTATATGTAAAATAGTACACGTATATGGATACACGCTTTAGGTTAAATATATTACAAATTATCCGACTCTCTCTATACACAATAGGCCTAACCCAACACATTTATACGTAAATTACCTATTTTACCAACCCAAAAATTAATATAAATTTACCTCCAAAATTACGAATGTAGTATATTTCCCCTTGCCCTTAGTTCCATATCCATGAGAGCCATCAACCATATTTATAATATATTCCGGTCACCATACTTTTAAAATCCTAGCTAAGTCTCTGTCGTGGGCTACCTCATCATATTTCCTGTTTATAATGTTTCTTCTTATATACAGGACACCATGTCTCATCATGAAGACCTTAATACAACTACCGTCGATAGTTTTTTTTAACACAATCACACTTTTCAGGACAAATGTAAAACATGTATAAGAGCGAAATATAGTTCTCAAACCCAATCCAGTAGCATTGAAACAAATGAAAGTTAATGTACCAATCTGGTTCTAAGCAGCTGACAAATTGTTATATGCCAATTTGTTATCAATAACAACATTTTCATTCAATTTTAGGGAAATAATAAATTATCAGCGAAATTGTATGCACTACATCGAGTTGTAAGATTATGCGGCACTTTTACTTTTTGATTCATATACGTTGCATCATGCATGTTATTCCAGTGAATAATTAAGTGATTTAGGCATATTCTTAGTCTAAACATCATTTCCCAACACATTAGAAAATAATTGAGTGCAGGTCAATTTTCTATATTGGTTCCTTTTTTCAGAATTTCGCATTTAGATGATTTTAAATTGTCTGTGATGCTCATTTAAAGTCAAACCGATGATACATGCGACTCTCATCAGTTCATCCACAGTCATTAATATTAATGTATTGTTTTATTCATTCTTATAACTCCAAAACAGTTCTTCTAGCTTCATTAACCGATCAAACAAAAATGGTAATCAAGACCATCTATCTGTTCTTGAAAACCTTGGACATGTTATTTGACGCTCCAAAAGTCGTTTACATATTGACTGTTATATTACTTATGAGGAGCTACACTAATGATCGGCGTACTGGGCTAGTTATTCACGTAACGTTAATTGATTAGCATCTGATGACTAAAAATAATTTTTCAAAAACCAAACGTCGTAAAGAAACATGAGTTCATATGAATTGTTTTAAATGACCTAAAACATGTCAACAATAATTGTTCCTAAAGTCATTATTTCAGTGTTGACATATTGCATAATAATTGCGAGGTATATAATAAATTACATACAGTATACGGAAGTTTTCAACACTGTTTCAGCAGATCTAACTAGTATTATAGTCAGTCGGTGGATATACTTTACATTATTATATAACATGTAACAACAATTCAACCATCAGCTTCAACATGTTAAGAGTTATATAGATATCAGTTTATAAGAATGACAGTATTAAGCAAATTCAAATTGAATATAGACTGAGATAAATATTCAGCGATATATAATATATACACCATAGTTGTACCGTTGTTGGCAATACTGTTTTACTAGGTGAACCTCGCATTACCAAAGTTAACTGATGTTGATGGAGTGGTTTTGGACATTAATTTTTAAGCCTGCCTTTTTGTAGACATATAAAGGGAGATTAGAATTATTTATTTTGTTTTTTAACGGACTATGATATACATATATAGAAGCCGCTATATTGATCAGTATATGCAACATGATATATTATTCTACGTTTTTATTATAAAGGGAGTTCGCTGAAGTGTTATCAGTGCACTAGTTGTACATCGACGAACATGGGAGAGCCGGTGGCATGCACAACCGGTTTGGATTCTTGCATGAGCATCACCGTTAGCGGGGGTAAGTAGCATAAATACAATGTTCTTGAAAAGCTATATCATTTTGTTAATATCTTCTCGTAACGTGATGCATGTGCAAGATGATACAAGTTTGGGCATGCATCCAGTGATATTCTTATAGTAACGTTGCATTTTAAAACCCTTCAAACTCTGGCTGCAGTGGGTTTTTGTTTTTGTTGACTCTATCCATCCGTCATCAACAAACTTGTGACACGTTATATATTTCCAGGGGGATTACAAGTCTAGCTAATGAACACTGGTAATTAAGTTGACGGTCGCTCCACTGTGTCTGTGGTAGGGATAATTGGTTGTTTGAAGAATAAATTATATGGAGATTACTGGTGTTTTGGTCAGCTAAACAATGCAACATTATGCTAATAAAGGATCTGGTGACATAGGAACATTTGCATGATTATAAAAACAGAAATCGTTTGAATCGTGTTGCAACCTCTTTAACACAAATAGTGTAATTCCTTTTCTTTCGGTATTTTAGTGACAACCAAAACTTGTTCTTTGGAGTCTGCTTGTGACCTGGCGTGCGAAGCTGCGTCAAAGGTTAGCGGTGGGGAATGCAGCTGCTGTGAATCCGATGGCTGTAATGGAGGATTGACAACTCGGTATTCAAGTTTCATTTTACTCGCACCGCTTGCGATGACTATAAAGTATCTTCTCTGAAGTTTGTAAAAATCCCAAGAAGAAAACCAAATTTATTGTAGTGTTGCAAGTTTAATATGTTGTGTCTAACCTCACAAAACGCATTGACTTATAAACTTTACTTATGTATTTTTCAATAATAGAAAGCGATAGAAATCCAAACTACATTAACTTTTTGTTGATATTAAGTATTTGTCAGAGGCCATTATAGAGGATTCCAAGATGACGTCATATCGATGATGGTAGACTGTTGGGTGACAAACAACCGCCGAGGTGTTTATCATACAACCGCCGAGGTGTTTATCATAATAACAACACACTCATGTACATGCCGCAAACGACGTATCTTGTTCTGAATAGTCATCTAATGAAGATCTTGAACCAATATTCCTGTACAAATGATCAATCTTTCTTTCACCGTTCTGCTTTTATTAAATATCAGAAAGGTGGGACAGCAGAACTGTCCGGCAGGCGAATAGAACTCTGGCTAACGAATATTATTGAGGCATATGCTAATGTTAATATTAATTATATGCTATATTATGGATTGTGTATGTGGTATTTTGGGTTAGTGTCGGTTTCTCATCTACTATGGCGAAACCAGTGGTTATTTACAGCAGTATAACGTCACTGGGAACCCTCTATAGGATAATATTAAACCATGTAGGTCATACTTTTTCTACATAAGCATTTATAACCTAACTATGGCATATTTAGATCACAACTAAGATGTTTTATATCTTCGTAGTAAATCAATCAGTTTAGATTAAGAAAAAAAGTTTTTCGTGAAGTTTCGACCTAACATATTAATGAGAAAATTCTGTTTACAGAATAATTAAAACATTATGTTATGTTTGGGTCTCTTATATAGTTGTCTACACTCTAAGAATAGTTGTGCAAATATATTTTAAAGTGTGTTCCATTGTTAGTAAAATATGATCCATTTCATCAGCTAAATGTTACCACATGTGTTTAGTAACGTGCTATTGTCTACAATATATGACGAATTTATCAACATAATTAGGAATGCCACATCGTTCCACACGTTACATACTAAAGATACCACAATCAACATATTTCTCGATTATACTTAATTGAACGAATAAGTAATATATGTGATAACAATGCTGCAATACTGGCCTTTCTAAAATTTGTTTACATTGATTATATTATGACTATTAATAAGTTGATTACTAAAATAAGTGTAGGCTAAATGATAATTAAATGACTCTATTGTTTAGTTAATGGATATATGTCACTACGTAATCAGTGTAGTGAAATATACATATATGTATGTGTTTATTCTAAATTTATTGTTACTGTTAAACTAATATTGTTCAGCATGATGTAAATGTGCATAGTGGAGTATAATAATAGTTGGCTTTGTGAAAATAATATACTGTAATTAAAATGTGGTCCGATCTATTTACGAGGAAACATTGGAGACTGTATGCTGGTCAATTTCAGCCAACCATGACCAGGAACATAATTTACTGAATAGTATTCGCTCTAAAATGGGTAAAATGTTAAGTGCAAAATGATGAGCTGAATATATGTTAACCAATCATTTAAGAAAAATGTTACGCAGCGGTTTAGGACAGATATGTGCTAAACCAAGTTTGGCAAAGAGTGTTAAAACAATAAATATAATACGTTTCCAAAACTGTTGTTAACACACTGGGTACTTTTTCCTCAACATATCTTAGGGTGTATATATTTCCTTCTACCTATTATCGTACTCGGTTCATAACGCCGATGAAATCATACTGTCAGTACCTTGGATCAGACACAATGGTTAATGTTAATTTTCAGTTTGATAGATCATAATAAATGGTCGTTCAGTTTCATATGGACACCACAGGACAAAAGTACATTGTCGGGTTATCAAATATGCAAATTAGGCAATATTTAAATATAAACAATGATTGATCTGTGCATTTACAAAATAAAAGTATCTAGTGAGCTCCCGTCGGTTCTGCAATTGACTTTCTGTAATTGACAGTTTGCACTGCTCAGACAAATAGTTGAAGCCAACTGGGGTGGGGGCTGAGGGTTGCAAGCTTCATGGCGACCAAGTGACCGGGCCTGGCCCTTCATGCTGCCACTGGGTACAGGGAGATGACTTGTATGCTCCATATACAGGTCTTTGGGCAGAGCCCCTGGAAACTTATAGATTTAGTCCATTCTAACAGCCGTGTGTGATATGATGTCAGTAATAAAGCGTTTTCATTTTTATTAAATATTGAAAGAATTTCTGAGAAAAAGCTGTAGGCAGACCGCATATTGGGCCATAGGCTATATGTTGCAACCCTTGTCTAGAATCTTGGCCCAGGAATAAGTGCAATATCACTTGACAGAATGACTAGGAACACAACCATGCTGGCATTGGTTAAGAAGATTAAAATATTGCACGTAGGTCAAGATAGATTGAGAAATAATATGCCACAACATTTTGCAGGTAATTAATGTGAGAGCGACAGTCCTTATAGTTAGCAATATCAAAAGTGAGGCCACTTTTATGAATCTAGATATTATTTGAACAGTATTCAGTGAGTATTCAGTGCAAACAGGCAATTACAAATACTGAAGAGGAGGCGAATTATTATGAAACTAACCTAGCTTAAAGATAATGACGAACTGTGTAAAATGTGATATGAATTTATAATTGATAGG
>WXZC020000324.1:0-12925 GCA_011317855.2 Paelopatides confundens
TTATTTTACGACGCTAAGCTGCCACATATGTGGGAAAGCCGAAGTGGTTTGTAACTTACACTTCACGTCGGGTGGCAGCCTGCGAGGAAGATAAACATAGTGTTGTCGAATTTTACAGCGGGGTAGGCGGGATGCATTACGGCTTAATAAGTGAAATTTATCTTCAGACAGACATTGAAATCAAGGCACTAATTTAGAATCCGTACACGGAAGTAGATTGTGTGACAAGTAGTTAAAAGAGTTATGTGAATTGTTGGTAGGATTCCTTCCTCTTACTCTCCTATGTCCGTGTTCCATCCTTGTTGCTGTCTGCTGTCCATGTATGACTGCTAGGAATATGTGAAGAGAAGATAAGATATAAAGAGAATAAATCTGTGAAGAAAAGACGATATGATTAGGTGAGGACTGGAACCACTAACATGACATCGATTCGATTATTCATAAACGATTGCGCTATTTACTGCGCCACCAGGACGTGATGGATGAATTCGTGTGTCAGATAATGTAATAATTACCGATCCTGCGAGGAATTTAAATATCAAAGGCTAAATTATACTATAAAAGGATACATTATAATATGAATGCCTCGATTATAATATGAATGTCGAATTATAATACGAATATCTCGATTCTAATACGAAACGTAACTTTACATATGAATGAAAAAATAGAATGTGAATGGTGAATTATAATATGAAATGTAACATAACACATTATGAATTGAATTATTGTTATGAGTAACAATGCACCCGCACTGATATATACCCCTACAGAGGTTTACGGCATACGTTTATGAATGAAACGACGCACGTTTCTCTTTGACTGTACATGGCGGTGGTTTCAATGTACTACAAATCCACATTAACGAGTAATATTAATAGGCAAGGTGTTTCAACTCTACTAGTCGTTAACAACCGTGGTGGTTGCGTAGTGTTTATAACACATATATTTCCCATCTAATATTGGCGTTCGTATTTTCTGCCATATTTTAACGTTGTGTAATTTATTATTGAAGCCAGTTGTACAGTTTAATCAGTTACTTCCGTGTCCTGATTCTAAATTAGAGCCCGAAATAATTTACCATGTAAGGACCAAATGCAGTCTTGTCGTGCATGCATTTTTACCACAGATCTATGACAGGGATATTGTGCAGCAATACTGTATACAATGGGTTTTCACAATGCATGGTTTAAATCAGACTCAGCTGGGATGCCAACCAATCAGAGACCAATATATTATAATGAGGTTTAATTGTATGGTAACAGAGGATTAATGTTGGTGGAAATAATAACAGGGACTAAGTGGGGTACAATTTAGTGTAGAACAAATTAGGAGATAATGAAAAAAGAAAGTGACTACATGTACTATGTACGTAGGCACATTGGTGGAAAAGGAAACTTATAGAGGATGAAAGTATATGGATTGATCAGGACCCGAATACATCATGGTTGATATGGTCATATAAAACTTAAAATATATGGGATGTATTGCTAACTTTAAATATGGCTTCATTTGGTCATATGGAATTGCATATCCATATATGGATTAATATGTTAAATACAGTTGCATATGGTTTGATATGGCCATATAAAACATTATTCTTATATCTGGATATGCCCGTATATAACACTATATAACATTTGATATGACCATATAAAGGCCAGATATATCCTGAATAATACATATATAATGCCATATATGGGAATTATTTTGTGTTTTTTATTATACGCTGTAATTGTATGACAATGAATGTTATGCTAAATCTTTCTTTTTGTAGCAATTATCTTGAGTATGTGGAAGATACTCCTCGTATTTTCTTTAAATGGTTCACAAATGCATTTCATGTGAAAAATACGTTTGCAATGACTAGTTTCCTTCTGTGTTGCCTGTTTCTCGGGTACTCATATGTGCGTTTTATGCACCATTTTCACATATACATACATTTGAGACGGATTTGTTTTTAATGTTCATAGTCCAATTCATAGCTCATATGTCATCCACAATATACACTTCCGACACATCATTTCACTCAATGTAAACACATATAAAGCAGAATTATAGCCCATATAACGCCCAATTGGGGCCCATCGAAAACCAACTTGGGTGACAAGTTTGAAAACCCACTGGGGGCCCGTATGGAGCTCATGTAAACCCAGATTAAACCCACGTTTGTCTTATTTGTTTAATTTTGTATAATACATTTACCACTAAGGTCCGTGTAATTGCGGGGATGGTGTCAGCTTGGGTGTCATGGGAGGGTTTCCCCTGCTCTTTAGAAAAATGTAAATTATAAGGTCACACCAAGTGTAAAATGGTGCAATATACGAAGTATAATGGTTCCATTTGTACTTTGTTTCAATAGCCTTTTTGAACGTGGGTATGTTTAGTGGGGGTCACCTGAGTACACCACATTGCCGTGTGTATGGGAAATTTTCTCCCATGCACCCATGTGGATTGGTCGCTGTTCTCTACCCGAAGAATTTGTGTGAAGCTTTGATAACTGGGGGATACATATGCATATTCAGATCAATGCATGCTCTTAAAGTATTGCACCGAAATATCCTAAAAAGATACAATATGTTCATGTATTGTTATTCAGTTCTGGTAAATAACTTTGAGGGTGACAACCAGTGTTCGAAATGGGTGAATCTATTGGGATCGGGACTTTCTTATGATTTTTGTTGGTGGAAATTCCAGTTCATCCCAGTTGAAATTTTGTTTCAATTCCCGGACGTAACTGGGTTCAACTGGAATGTAACTGGGTTGTACCTGGGTCCAACTGGGTTGTAACTGGGTTGTAACTGGGACCAACTGGGTTGTAACTGGGATAGACTGGGATTTAGCTGAGATTCAACTAGGATCAACTGGAACCAAGAATAATTTGTTTCAATTCCCTTATGAATTGGGTTCAACTGGAATTTCCACCGGGGTAGTGACGTACATATTGTCCCGCCCCAACTGATTAGCTCTGCAGGAGGGGTTTACGGTCTAACGGTTGGCTCTCCCGTTGTTTTTTTTTGTTACAGGATTAAGGATGCCTAGATGCAAAATTATGCTATCTTTTGCACATAACTACATTTTAAGTCAGCGGTGTCACTAAGGTCCGACGATTGGGGAAGGGGAGAGGTGGTAGAGCTGCTGATATTTTCAAAAATCACTTTCACATCAATGCCATAACTTCGGAAATAACAATACCATTTCCTTTTTGATAAACCAGCGCAGAAGCCGGAAGTGAGGAGTAAACCTATAGCTTTCAGATGAAATGTCGTTCATATGTGTGCATGTGTCTAAAACAGTTCATGTATAAGAGGTGTAAGTCACCTCCCATTTTGGGTAAAGGGGGACTTCTAAGGCCATCTATCCGCAAAATGGGTGCCATGCTGTGGGATATAAAACAAACAAAATTGTTTCAGCTTTTAAGTTAAAAAAATACTTTCAAAAGGAAATGATGGAAAAAGTGGGCTTGGATAATTATTTCCCCTGCCGAGCTCAGTGATCTTGTTTATAAACCTGACGAACATGAATCAATCCGATAGCGTATATGGATTATCGCCCCAACAAGACTCTGTTTCGGACACACCTGGGATACTTTATACGTCAAAGGCATGATTTAACAAAAAAACAAGATTTCCCCGACAACCAATCATTTATGGAGGTGTATATTAGTCCCGCTTATAAAACGGGTGAACGTTAATATACCCGATAGTGTAGGTGGCCAATCACCCTGTTTCCGACAACTGGGAGACCTTACTTGACAAACCGCATGAATCTTTCCAGAAAAAATTACCGCGTTTGAATGAAATTCCTCTTTTACGCACGATACCGGGTTAAGCTTATATGTAAATACGAGATAAATCATTATTGAGGGCCAGTGCGATTATTTTATGGCTCTCATGAAGTTCCCCTAAAAAACAAGTGGTCTCAATATATTCTGTGTGTGTTGGTGTGGGGGTGTTAGGCGCCACTCGTCCCCCTGAAAAAAAGGCGTTGGGGAGAAACTTCATTTGGGCTCAAACGACAACATCTGACTTCCTCCCGTATTGCGAACAATGGCGAGAACTCATATACAAGTACTTTTGGAAACGTTAGCAATCAACACGCTCAATTTATTTGGGGTGTACCGATGACATTTAAGAATTGAGCCAATGCACTACTAGTACTGAATACTAGTTAGAATACTGCATTCAATAACAAAAACATACTGTAGAATTACAAAATTAGCTACACTAACACAAGTGGTCCGAAAGTAGCCTTATCCAAATAAAGCCAATAAAAATACGCAATGGGCAATTAAAACTAAAATTAAAAGATAATTTACAGTTTGGTGTCTGCGTAGTGCCTAGATGGGGGTTTCCATATGAGTATATTACTACCATGTACAGATCAAGTACTGTACATATTACTAATGAATAAAGCATATTGACACTCACAACATAGGGCCTACATTATATTGTCTAATGTGTCAGCAAATACTAAAGGGCACTGATAAAACGTTACATGCAATTAAATTTAAATTACTTTTTCCAACCAGCACGATTATCCTACATCTTGATAATTGATATAATATATATGAGCAGCATGGTCTTGACCTTATCCTCACATAATTCAATCATTTTACCTTTCTGAAATGAAGATCTGCTATTTCTGTAACAATTTTAAATCATTGTCGTTTTTCTACCGTTCTTCTATCTGAAGATTATATATAGCAGGCCATACCGTCAGCCGTGTTATATATATTCAACCAAATGTTCAATTAGCGTAATCAACTACTGTCTAGAATGATCAATATACTTTCCTTTACTTTGGAGTGTGCGGATTATGTATTTTGTGCATGTTGCTACGGGATCGGACTTCTTGAACTCAGACTTGTCTCTTAATCGGGGTGTCATGGATTCTGACTTGAGCCCGGGTTCATGCCAGTCCTCATAATGTTATCTTCTCACCGCAAAAAAAATTGTTTCAGTATATTATATATCACTCACTGTTAAACAGTAATAATATGTGCAATAATATGCTTAGTTAGGGTAGTGTACATGTACATATGTTAACTATCTATACATATTATTATTATCATCAAAACGACATCACTATGACCCACTCCATAAAACATACCTCAGTAGTAATAAACCTGTGTCAATCCCTGACATGCATTAATAACTTACAACCTTTTTGCCAACTCCAAAACATGAAACTCGTCATTTTATGGCAATCGTCCATGGTAATGGTTGTGATGTTGGATCGCCTTTGGTTATTAGAGTTGTCTACCGTTCCTCTAATTGTACTTGTGATCATGACGTGATGCTGTTTGATATTTTTTAAAGTGTTTCTATGAAGGATTTTGTTGTTATGGGTGACTTTAATTATCCCGATATTTATTGAGGTGCCGCTGCATTCGGAGGTAAATGAGGTCTGTTTTACAAGTTATTACTGGATGGCTTTTTCTACAGCATGTTGCTTGTCCTGAGGCGACACTATTATGGATCTTGCTAGTATTTCCAATGTGGTGGATAATGTGGTAAGTATTGGTAAATTAGGTCGTAGTGATCTTACAGTTATTAGTTTTGAAATTGTTGGTATACAGTATGTTTCCATTATTACTGAAGTTGTTCCAATGTTTCCATGGCAGATATTGATGGTATTGTTACGATACTCCATCACATCATTTTTTATAATTTTAGTCCAGTCCAGGCCACCTTACTAATAATCCATTCCATTGCACATGTCACGATATGTTATCCTTATCATCTCACCTCACCTCACTTTCACCTATTGCATTAACTCAGTTTATTATTTGTATAACCATGACATTACCTCATATTGCACATTTGTACTAATTCCGTTCACACAATGGATGGTTGTAGTATATGCTGCTGGATCTCATCCATTAATCCTAAAAGGGTAGGATACCGTTGTAAAGGCTTGAGGGGCTTTTGTTCAAGGGATTCTTTCCCCTTTGTTAAGCTTTGAATGGGGACTATAGATGCGAGGTTTCAAGGCACTGTCCTGTATACTGTGTTGAAGAGCTGTTCTGGGTTTACTCCAGGAAGGTTGTATGTTTAGTGATGTAGTTAAGATGTAAGAGTCTAGAACGGGTGACGCCAGTAATATAAGTACAGTTCATTTAAATTTCTTCTTTGTATTTTGTTTGCCGGTCAATTTTGTATTCGGTTTATACCTCTGTATATAAAGCTTATAAAGAAAACCAATATACCTCTGTATATAAAAAAAGCTTAAAGAAAAGCAATATTTTTTAGATAAAGAAACGTATAAAAGGACAGCAAAAACTAAAGTATATGATGTTACATGACGTGAAATTTGAATCCGTTGTCTAGGACAATTTTATTTTTGAGTCTATTCACAATATTTCCTTGACTCTTTATAACTATACAGTATGATGAAAATCATTAGACTAGTTTTTTTTTCATGTTGTCTGGTGTTCAAAGTAATTTCATTGCTAAGCAACTTCTTACACACGGACCGTAATATATTTGGTGTCAGAAGTGGGATACTTGATAATTCAAGGTGGGTTCCATAAAGAGTGTGGAGAGGGAATTGCGTGCATAGAGGAAGAGATTAGACAATTGACCGGCAGGACTGATGCAGATATAGAGTTGGCGTCTCTGTTCAGTGGTTTGAGTAGCAGAGCAGCTATTCCTGTACGTAGCAGTACTGGCGTCAAATAAATACCTATGTTTGGGGAGAGGGATGTATTAGGGTAGAGTGGTAGACAGTGAAGGGGGAAATGTATTGGTACACCAAGAGTGTAGCCCAAGTTATTTAATGGGAAGGGTAGATTTGATAATGTTATAGTAAACTTTAATATCTGTGCTGATATACATGGATGGGACCATTGGAGAAGACAACATTTTTGGCAGTGGTACTACAAGGGGATGCGCTACAGGTGTTTATGGATATGCCTGTTGAACATAGGAATAATTTTAAAGACGTAATCATATAGTTGGCATTGCGCTTTGACCCACCACGGCAGAAATAATTATATCGGGCGGAGTTACACGACGTGAAATTTTAATTCGTTGTCTAGGAGTGTTTTATTTTTTAGTCTCTTCACAATATTTCCTTCTCCGCTCTCTTCTTAGGCACGGGACGTAACAGTATTAATTAGAAATATTGATTGGGTATATGAGTTTAATGCTTTTGATTGTTTGTCATTCTTCCTTGGTATCATTTGGTACCACTGAAAATAGGCAGCGTTAGTCAAGTAAACCAGCTTGGATGTCAAGGAATGTGTTGAGGGAGATCAGGAAAAAGTGCAAACTTTGGTGTAACTAAAAAAATATAACTTGGATGTTATGCTTACCAGGTGTAATGGGCAGGTTAAGTTCGTTCGGCGTTTGATTTCAACCGCTAAGTTTCGTGTTGAGAAGAAACTTGCTTCAAATATCAAGGTTAATTCTAAAGCTTTTTTGGGTATGTTAGGTCTAAGCAAAAGGTAAATGACTCGGATACGGACACGGTCGGTCCACTAAGGTAGGTTGATGCTGGTTCACTTGTAGTATATAATCAGAGTATGGCAGATATTCTTAATCAGTGTTTTTTCAGTCTTTGCGCAAGATGATGTTGATTTGTGTGGTGTAATGTGAATAAGTGTCTTTCCATAAGTTCAGTAGTTTTCACATTTTGCGATGTTTAAAAGAAGTCAATTTAAAGCTGCTGGTCCCGATAAGGTACATCCATTTCTGCTCAAGATTTTTGCTAGTGCCTTTGCTGGTCCGTTCACCGTTCTCACCGATTTTGTCAACGTTCTTTGGATGAGGGTGTGGTTCCCGGTGATTGGAAACTTGCCAATGTTACCCCTATTTTCAATACGGGTGCACATAGTTATTTTGGTAAT
This sequence comes from Paelopatides confundens, assembly GCA_011317855.2. NCBI lineage: Eukaryota > Metazoa > Echinodermata > Holothuroidea > Aspidochirotida > Synallactidae > Paelopatides > Paelopatides confundens. The sequence continues at coordinate 7,853 of WXZC020000324.1, forward strand.
TATAGGCCTGTGAGTCTTACTAGTGTTGTGTGCAAGATTATGGAGTATATTATTAAGGAGTCACTTGTTCAGTTTTTGGATGATCACTCGTTGATCAACAGTACTCAGCATGGTTTTAAAATAAATAAAATCTGTCTTACTAATATTCTTGAATATCTGGAGGATATTACTAGTTTTGTGGATGCAGGTAATCATGCTGATGTGGTATTTTTAGATTTTCAGAAGACCTTTGATAAGGTTCCTCATAATCGGTTATTAGTAAAATTGGAAAGTATCGGTATCAGTGGTTGTTTTTTAAAGGGGATTTGTGACTAGTTAGGAAATATAAAACAAAGAGTGATTGTTGGTGGATCCGTTTCTCATTGTGCTACCAGTGCATGATGTCCCTTATGGCTCTGCATTTGGTCCATTGTTTCATATTGCTTATATTAACGATTTGGATGATTACGTTAGTAGTGTTTATATGATAACAAAGTTTCCAGATGACCGTCCAATGTCTATAGAGACGTTTGTTCACGGTCTGATGCTGTTGACTTTCAGGCTGATCTGGATAACAAATGTAACTGGTCGAAGGTTTGGGGTATGTGATTCAATGTGACAAGTATAATGATATGCATTTAGGCAATGAATAATATATATAACATTGATCGTAGCATTTTGGACGTAGTTTAAGCAGGAGAAAGACCACGGTATTTATTTGGCTTCATCGCTGAAGCCTTCTAAACTGTGTGCCGAATCTGACAGGATCGCAGATTGGATTTTAGGGTTAAGTATACGAAATTTTAAGTTTCTTCATTAGGATGTTGTTCTTAAGTTGTATAAACAGATGGCGAGGCCTAATCTGGAGTATGCTATTCATGCATGGAATCTGGACCTGGTTAGGGACAGGATTATTCTTGAGAAGGTTCAGAGGAGGGCAGCAAAATTAATCAGTTATATTAATTCTCTGTCTTATGAGCAGCGTCTGGTGCTTCTAAAACTGTCTTCACTAGAACTTAGACGTCTTCGTGGTGATCTTTTCCAGGTCTTTAAAATTGTTCGTCGTTTTGATAGGCTGTCATTTGTTGATTTTCTCACCTTTTCGTGAAGTACTCATACAAGTTCAACAAGGCGTTATTCAGGTTAGATGTCAAAAAGTACTTCCTTTCACAGAGAGTGGTGGACGAGTTGACTGATGAGTCTTTGGTGTATGCTAGCAGTATGAATGCCTTCAAGAATGGAATGGATGCTTATTGTTCTGTTAGTGGTATAATTTATGGAATTTGTGGTTCATGATCTTTTATGAGGGCTTTGTTCCTTTGTATCCTTATTTTCTATAATATAATCTATAATAACGTTTGTATGAGATGTATCATTGTATTATAATACAAATTAATCTTCCATCACGCGATACATTAAATAAAAGGTTTCCTTGGTTGAGTTACCTATGCAGTCTCTACTTTGCTTAAAACACTGTATTGTAGTTCATGCATATGACGAGCAATGAATATTTACCATCCAACATATATATAAGAAAGGGTCTGCAATATTGTTCAATAATGCACGGATATTGCTAGTTTACAGAAATATTCTTATCTCCGGATCAATGCTTCGCAATAATGCAATGCAACATAGCGACAAACACATACATATATACAATACACTGCATACATTTTCGACGCTTCAATCTGATGTGAACGTTTCCAAGTTAGTTGCTTATTTTATGAACTTTCTATGGGTCCGTATACATTCTGCACCTAAAACCGGACATATACATGTGCACACCTCTTTTAATTTAAACACCTCGAATAGTACATATACACATATGGTACATTACAATACAAGGGACAATAATCCGTACTCCGATACGTACTTTAACTCAGTATTCCCTGAACTCTGACCTGTATCGGACTCGGGGTAGATGAATTCTGACATGGACTCGAAGTGATATCTACTGGACTCGACCACGACCCTGTATATTGGCATCCTACGGATCACCAGGTCTTATCAACATCGAATATAATCACGATTTTCTGAGTAAAAAACTCACTCAAATTATGAATATTAATATCCAGTGTTTTGAATATTATAGAATACAAAACCTCGTTTCGTCCAAATTAAGACCAGAGTTTTCGACATGTACCACTAAAACAAGTACTTGTCTGCAGGCCTGTGACTGTGGAAAGACTGACAGTTATGATCTGGAACGGTGCACTACCAAAACATATTTGGCCTACGAATGTGCGTATATCATTTTTTTTAATGATCCACCTCCTTAACAGGAAAATAAGCGATATGTTCATGTTACTCGAATATTATAACAGTGATTACAAATCACTGACATTGTTATTTAGCCTCCCGTACTTAGGACTTAAATTCAAACAGGTCACCTACAACAATATATATCTAAAAAGGCTAAAAAGGTCATTGTCGTCTGTTGTCCAAGGAACTCACGATTTTCCTATTAGTGTATAGTTCATTATTATTATTTATTTTATTTTCATGTCGCCATATCCTCCGTTAACCTATTGCCGCATTTGTTAGCTTACTATCAGACCAGTTATCTCCATATAATCGCATCTGCACCAAATCCCGAGTTTGTCGGGTTTTAAAATGTTGCAATGCGATAAGGAGAGCTCTGGAGGCATGTCATGTCATCATGTCACTGTATCCATTCTAACTAAAATCGTATTTATGAAGAACAGTTAAATAATATAACGTTTCCTTATACTGCATCTATGATATCGAACGAACGGTATATTTATATTCACCAGGTTGGCAGTGTCAACTTGGTCAAAATCTCATTTGCTGGATATAACACATATGTTATTATTTCCTAAGCTTTGTTTGTCATGTTTTACGCGCTTAGAGGTATGTGCATTGTGCACCATACAAATATATGTTATAATAATAATAATTATTATAGTTCTTTACACGTTTGGCGTTCAATCATTTGTTCTAGGTTTATAAGTTGTTTATTCTAACATATGCATTAAAGGACGTATTTGTTATAATGTGATAGGGAACTACCCCCTCGACAAAGATTGGTACCGATCCCGTGGTTATAATACAACGTACACTATGACGTTAATGTCAACATGAACTTTTAGACTAGTCTCTCAATCTATTCCGGAGACGAAACATATACAACCGACTGAACGCATTTATGAAAATATGGCGGAATGATTTAAGACCATCAGAATTAGCTTACTCTTTGTAATGTGTATATTTTAATAATCAGTAACTATAGTTGATAACGCCTTTTTCAAACGATTTTAAATGTATTTTATCTTTAAAATGGTATTAGGCATGTGGAATAAAACTTATCGTTTGCAATGACATACGGTATATCAACTATGAATATAATGTCAATATGAACGTTGATATCAGCCAATACTCTAATGCAAGGCAATGGAAAGTACCAAATCAAACGACGCCACTTTCTGAGCATATTATAGATATAGTATCAACAATACATTTAAGGATCTTTTAGTGTGAATCAAGATAATTCGTACATATTTTGAATAGCCGAATCGACGTCACATGCAACCTTTTTTATAATATATTTGAATTTGAAATGGTAAAATAACTGTTGTTACAAACTTACCATAATACACATCATATATTCAGTTGTAGTATATATTGGTTCCTTTGTTCAATATTGTTTGTGTTGAATATTGTTACTTATGGCTGTGGTGATAGCTCAAAACTAATAATATGTTGATTTCGGAGGTTATGTTTAAGTGACTAATTCATCAATAGTCACGTGACAATATTGTATCAAGCCTTGATAATTAAGCTATAATAATGAGAATACTTTTGAATTTCTGTACTAATTAATACAGATGGATATGTTGTAGCCAATCGCGGTAAAAATGAGAAGGATCACAACTCAACTTCATTCACGCACGACCAACCCTCACCGGATGTAAACGTCATACACTGACATGAAGACAATAGTACACAATTAGTCGAATATGATTGTAAGCGTTGATCATACTACATGTATTATATAAACCAATCAAATATCACATGTCTTGAAAATAGACACTGCAGTGAAAATATTCTAGGTAACCATAGTATGGACAAATATGTATGCTGTTTGTCATCGCTAAGGTCTAAATGCATGTCAAAGTAAGCGCCAAACATAAGCGGATATTTTCCTTGACTCTTTATAACTATATCTATATCTTTACAACTAACATAATGACTGGTGTTCAAAGTACCTTCATTGCTAAGCAACTAATCGTAATGTATCACCTCTTTATAGCGAATACAATGGGAAAGATAAATAAGAAACTTTTTTCCAACGCGTTTGCCCTCATAAAATCACAACTTGAGAATAAAATTACTTTCACTACAGTAAAGTTAAGCTTACAATTGACTGCAAGATACCAACTTAGGAACAAAAATAAAAAAGTGTGATTACCGTATTGCAACCAGTTAAATAAATAAAGGGCTGCAACATATACAATATTGAGAGTGCATACCAGTTTAGGAGACAATAGAACACAGTCTGGCTTGCTGATGTATAAATAGTTGGGTAAATCACTATACTTTGCATATAATTATACATATGATACACTATTACTAAACTTATTTCAATTATAAACCGGTTACTTTTCTCATAGTGTTTACTCAGAAGTACTGTACATTGAAACAACATAATTAATTGCAAACAAATTAATAGCTAGAACTGAATTCGAACCAGTGACCTTAATAATACAAGTCCTGCGCTATACCATCTGAGCTATCCAACCGGTGGTTCTCCCTATTTAGCCACTTCTTAGCTAGATCAGTGATATACACATCTCTCACAAAGTTAAATCCTCGAATGTTTTCACCAATTGATGAGGTTGAGCCAGTTGGAAAGATGTTAATGCACTGTTTTACTGTGAGTGTCCACAAGGTGGGTATTAATTGACATTATATATAGCGTAGTGTTAGGCTAGAAGTCCGATCCGACTAGTTTCGAGTATATCAGCAAAATAGAAATACCTTATTACAATCTAACAGTCTGGGGTGCTCAGCGTTAAAGTATCAGAGTGGGGCCAGTTTGGTGTCTGGATGTAAAATGCCACCCGACGTGAAGTG
>WXZC020000325.1:0-12923 GCA_011317855.2 Paelopatides confundens
GGATTTCACATCCGATATCGTGTTTACAACGACTGCTTATTTTGTTTAAGTTTAAAGTTATAGATCTATTTCTATGACCTGTCTCATGGGAAATAAATTGTTTGATATTATCTGACTACACGCAGGAAGTTTACATGTAGGTCAGGTCATAAATAAGCATATAACAATTGGGCAAAATTATGAACATAGATCACCACCTGCCGTCTGAAGATATTCAAAGTACATATGTATGTGGATAGGAGAGGTCAATTTCCAAATGTGAAAATAAAAATATACAAAAGTGAAATTTATGTGAATACTAAAATTATCCAATAAATATTCCAAAACATACTGGTTTGAATATTTATGAACGAACTTACTTACATTTCTCGACATTATTTATGCACCTCTGACCTACTGTATCAGATGAAATCTAGCATCAGATGTGCATACGTAGTGTCGATACAGGTAAGTACGTAGTGAAGTAAATTAATGTTTATACAGATCTTGATTAATGAACTTTTACAGTCTTTCAAAGAATGCAGAATAAATAAAAGCAATACAAACCCTATAGTTACTTGGAATCTGGAAAAACCCCATACCTCGATGTCTGACAAAATTGATAGCAATGCAGTCAGTACATAACTGATTAAAACATGAACCATGATGGTACTACAATGTCAAATATCACTATACAGGTAATGTACTGTACTGTAATTGTGTAAATATCTTTATTTTATTCCATTTAGAGAAGAATTGGACAGTGACATGCTCAGTAGGAAGCGAAGACTACAAATGGTTCAAATTCTTGTGGCCTACATGATTTAATTGTTTTCGGGACCGGTGAATATCATTGTTACATTGTTTGAGAAAGATATCTTCCCTACACACAACTTGGTGGTACTTTTCACTCATGGTTTGCTGGGCTGTATCGGTGTGTGGAATGTAACCATATCAGGGATTACAGTAGTATTCTGTATAATTTGTGTTATAGAAACATAACATACTGTTATTTATACATGTATCAGTGTAAGATTTTAAGGAACTCTCGATAGTTGCCCGCATGGCAATCAAATTTACATAATTCGGTTGCCCTGCGGTCATTTTGGTTGCCCTGAAAATAACAATTTTCGGCATTATTTTTCCAAAAACAAATTCAAACAAATAAAAAGCAACAAGTTACTGTCAATATAACTTTTATTCAGTGGAGCATTTGCAGCTATAAGTTTTTAAACAATTTACCCTTCTTCTTCTTCTTCCTCATCTAAATTCTGCCTGGGTCATATCGTGGATGAAATTGTCATAAACTTCATAAACTAAGGTAGATCCCAATGTTTCCAAAAATAGCTTATTCCCGTAAAATAAAAATGGAATCTAAAAATTCCAAAGAAATTCCATAATTTATTCCTAGATTCATTTTGGCTAGAGGAAGAGATACCCCTTCATTCAAATATGACGTTTCACCAAGCAACTCCTTCCCCTTATCGCCCCCACCCCACCACTCTTTTACTGCCAACCAAAACACTCTAGAATTGCAAAATACAACACATGTCCTACACAAATAGCCTAACGTACAAATGTATACGGAAGTCAATGTCATTAAAAATATTACTTTAATATTTCCGTTCCTATTACCTCTCAAATTATGTACGATATTTTCAAACTTACCTTTATTCTGTTCCTAAATAATTATAGCTTCTAGTTACTTCTTTGTTTACTCGCGTTTTTGCAACTGTACTATTTTACAAGGCCAATACGTACCAACGTAACAGTTTCTATTACAGCATTTTTCAATGCTTTTATTTAATCATACCTTGAGTTAGGAATAAATATGAGGTATTTCAATTATGTTGTAGAAAACAAAATTATCTTTCATACGACACCGTTTTTGTAGGGGTCATCGCGGAATATTTTGAGGGGTGTGTCCGAAAAGTTGTTTACATTTTAAAATGGCCCATCTCTGGGTTTTTACACCTTTTTATATCCAATAATTATTGAACCCTGTTCCAACTTTTAAAAAGTTATACTCTAAACCCTTTTATTATCGTCCAAGACATGCCGCAAATACAACCTGAAGTCGTTTATTTCAAAAATATTTTAGGTTATCATCACTTTGCAGTTGGTCAAAATCAAAGCAGGGAATTGATACAGTCAAACAAAAATGATATGTCATTCGGAAGATATTCGTAGTAAACTCCGATTTTTCCCTCTACAATACAACTTCATTATTTGTGTCGTGCAGTATCCTACATCGTGATACTTCATTATTTGTGTCGTGCAGTATCACGATGTAGGCTAGCAATAACATTCATCGTCCGTGTCTAGATGCGAGTTTTTACGAAGCCATGCCGTTTGCGCAACTGTATCACGCTATGTCGGTTAAAGGCACTGAAAGTACCAATCACAAGGTTAAAGTTGACTCTTAGCTCATTCGTTTTAGTGATTCCATCAGTCAAAACCTTTAAGATGTCAGCTGTGGGTAGTTATGTTAACTCTGCGGCTTGCAAGTGCTATCTACATTTTGTGGTTGTATTAGTCAGATATTTTTCGTTGCGTGATCTTGCAGAGTTGATGTAGTCTTATTAAGAAAGACAAAAAACGGTAAAACAGGGATTTTTATGCAAACAGATAATTCATCGTAGTGATAGCTTGGGTGTCCATCGGGCAACCAAGTACACTTAATGTGACAGGATTTGGTTGCCCGTCCATAAATCCGGACGACCGATAACTTCACACACTGTGTACTATATCTTGAAGTTTGTGAAGTAAAAATGATGGAACTTGAAGCTAAGGAGTTGTAAGTGTGTGTTTTTCACATGAGGGCAATATACTTCATTGTTTTCCTATGTGAACAGCTTTCCCAATTCAAATCATTTGTAAATGGAATGAGTTACTTACTGGCTAAGAAAAAGTGTTATAATTTGGCCTACTGTTTGCTTATTTTAACCTTTTAAAAATGTTGTTTCTGTATACAGACCAAACTCAGATATTAAAGTCAGGATGGCCAGAGAGTTTCCCGTTTTACAAGATGAAGAAGGTCAAGGATTTGTAAATATTCCGGGACAATTCTGCTCCGCTTTTCCACAATTATTCCGTGCCATGGTTTTTTCATTGGATAACTACTGTATGGCACTCCTCCATGTAGTACACACTACCACATATCACCATTATATGTCACCATTTGGCATGTAGACCTCTTGAAACCCTCAATTCACTTCCCCTTAGACCTCTTCCCTAGGATGTGGTCCAGAAAATCTGCACTTTTGTGATTTTCAGATATATAATATTTCACAACATGATTTATACTCAACGACATTAAACGTCTTCACAGTTGTAATCGACATTAGGCAATAGGGTACGCATCTACTACTTATATTAGTGAAGAACTAAGTCATATTAATTCCATAGTGCATATTGTTCAAAATATGCAAATAATGATTTTCATCAGTGTTTGAAATGGGTCCATATATTGGGGGATAATTTTGAAGAGAGTGGGCTGGTTTATGTAGCTGGTTAGTTACATATATGACATAACATTTATTTGAAGTGGTGTATGGGAGGGGGTAATTTCAGGATCATCACAAGAGCATTTTCGGATCCTAGTGCATTTTGAAAACACTGCTTTTCATATACATTGAGTGTGCAATGGATATTGATATGCATACTAAAGCACAATGTATACAGATCATATGGGTTACTGTTTGAAACCACTCCAAATTCTTCTTTCACATATAATACACAAGGATAGGGCACTTTACTATATCATCATTAGTTTGGTCCTGGAAAAGGTTTGCATTCTTCGAGTGGCTGGCTAGATGAGAGACTTTGTAATGTACGGAGACGCACCAGGGGCTCAACGATTAATGTCCCGACTACGTCTTCAAACATTTCGAAACTAGTAAAGGTTACTGTTTTATCAGGTATATATGCTGTCAATTCTCTTTATAGTTTTAAGAATATTGGATTCCACACTATAGAAGGACCTGTTTGTATTTTATTAGAAATGGGTAGGAACCCAATAAGCTCTTCTATTATTTTAAATAAACACGTAGACATTGTTACTATCAAGGGCACAACCACTAATTTGGTTCTAGGGGTGGGGCTGCCTGGAATTATTGGTTCTAAGCACGGCGGGTGTATTCAGAGTTGTTGTTCTAAGGCGGGGTGCATAATTTGACTGAATATAAGGTAAGCTGGGGTGGGGGTGTTGGTGTGACATGATCTGGTGCGTATTTGAAAAAAATGATATTAACTTTTAGAAAGGGCCAAAATAATACAATTTGGCATACTGAGGGAAAGTGGCATCGCCATACTATAAGGAGAGGGATGTCCCATATATGATAGTTATTAGAACACTACTACAGCGCCCCTTAATTCAGCTGATATGTTTTATTGTACATGACTTGTTTTGGTTATGTTTCAGAATTCAAATTTGTATACATATGATTATATTTGATCCAACAAATATATCTATATAAGTTTTTCCATCAAGTGGAAGTTAGTTAGCAACTACTGTAATTTATGATTCCATTCCGACATAGAATGTTGACATTTCGTCGTATTAGTATTAATCAAGTCCAACCCCAAGCGAACTTAGCTCATTTTGATTCTTTGCCGAAGGCTCAAGGAATATATGTGATCATGATTGCGTGTATGCGTGTGTATTTGTGTGTGTATTTATGTGACGCCTTGGCTTGTAAACACGATAACTCAAACAGTACAGCTTCGCTAAACTTCATTCTTGGTATGTTGGTTATCCAAGGTGAGTACAATAATTATATTGTTGTTTGTGGTAGTGAAAAGTCATTTGAAGTCAACATAGTTCAAAGTCCGAAAACATTGTAAACACGATAACTCCAAAAGTGTAGCTTGGGCAAACTTCATATTTAGTATGTACAGTACAACTTAAGTGAGTAATTTTAGTGAGTACATTAACCGTATTGTTTTTGTGGTGGTCAATGATCATTTGATGTCAACATAGTTCAAAGTATGAACAATTTGTTAACATGATAACTCCAAAAGAATAACTTGATACAACGTTACATATGATATATATGTGCACCTTAGTGAGTATAAGAACAAATTTGGTTTTTGCGGAGGTCAAAGGTCATTTGATGTCAACAGTTCAAAGTTTGAAAACCTTGAAAACACTAACCCCAAAAGTACAGCTTTTTAGACTTCATACTTGATATGTAGGTTGATATTAGTGAGTGCAATAATCAAGATCGGATCAAGGAATTTGAAAAGGATGGGGTGTATTTTTTTACACGGGAGAAAGGCCTAGACTTGTTCCCCGAAATTGGGAAATAAACTTATTTGTGTCAGTTGCTAAAACGTGTCTCGAGGGATGGATGTAAATTGAAAATTGGTTATCTCGAAGCCGCCTACACACAAAATGATGCCATTTAACTTGCAAAATACTACATGTGCTATATTGCATTGAAAATGTATTAATTGCACAGCAGTGTATTTTACGGGGATTTTTTTTTTATCTAAGTGGACTTTTATACACACTAGTATGATTGGAACAATGCTAATTTAATTGAAATGAGGCTGAGTTGAAATGCTGAGGCGCGTTGACAGGATGTGGAAATGTTCATATATGTCCGTCCATGGGGAGGGGGGGTTGGTCTAAGGGGAAGGGGTTCCGCCCATGGAGTGTTACCTTTTATTCATTCATTGTCATCATCCAAACTCTTGTTTACATTATTCAGAATTCCAGTCGGTTTATAATTCGTTAATTCTCTGCTCAGTATCACAACATTTCGTTGTCTTTTTACTCCTCCAGAAACTTCTTGTGTAATTACTTAGCCTCATTAGTTTGAACGGTTCAACCTTAAAGTCCATCACATCACACCAGAATCAGAATTATTAGAAGACATCTTGTAGACTACTCATCCTGTACTAAACCTGTCTCATAGAATTACGTTAACGTAAGTATAATTAATTACACCTTTCTTACTCTCTTTAGTTTTCCTTTAGTGGGGGTACATCTAAACCAGGGATGGGCCCCAAGTTATTTCTGGTAAAGGGCTCACGGGTCGCAACTCTTTAATCCTCTTTTGAATGTATACTTACACACTGGTTTTACATTGGGTTGATGTTTTCATTGTTACCAATATTGCAGTCAAAATACATACGGTGACACTAGGGACATCTATTTATTGTAGGCTATACTAGCCTATGGTCTCAGACATCAATACTGGTCAACGCTCCTTCATGTCTTCCATATATCGGCTCTGAAACGATCATCATACCAGCCCAGCCTTGGTGTCGTGGTTACTCTGTTCAATGGCGGAGACCGCCCGTGATGGGTGAGGGGACGAAGAGCAGATGAAAGGAAGCCTTCTCACAAAAGGAGGTTTTTTACCTTGCGGAAACGCCCATCAGTGCTAAAAACATAAAATGTGATACGGGAATGGTTTTGTGTGAATATAGGGTCAATGGCATACGCATGATTTCAGATATGCTGGTCCACATCCTATAAATTCCCGACTTTCGTTATAGGTAGTGAACTTAGTGATAATTTGACACCCATTCACTCATACATTTGTCCTCGAATTTGGATCAATTTGAAAATTCACTTTTGCGAGAAGTGGGACATGCCTCCAAATATCCTCTCCCCATTGAGATTTTGTTTACATAATTAAAAGTCTATAGATTCAAAATGATGCTACATTGCCCACCCACCACGCACATTTTCTCCTCGAATTTGAACGCATCGGTAAATCGAATTTGGCGAGAGGTGTGGATGTCACCATAGTTCCACCGCCACTCCGTGGCACCGCCACTGACATTGCTACCACTCAAGTATTCACACTTACTTATAAAGGCATTCCTAATAATTCCTGTTTGATAAACAGCACACGACAATCCATGACTGTATTGGCACCATCGTCTTTATTCGCAGATCAAAGCTAGCATTTACCCTCACTTACGATATCCATCTTGCTTTATTCGTGTATTTTCAATATGGCTGCCAAAACTACCTCCAAGCAGAATCCGTAAGTTGATTTTATTATTATTATTATTATTATTATGATAACTTTGGTCTTTGGATGATATGTTGTCGATTTTCATAATCCAGAACTCTCTTGAAATAGCTCACCATAAGGCAAATAATTAGTCATTGGACGCCACAATGTGGGTTCGAACTTAGATTGGAAATCGCGGATAGCAGAGGGAATTCAGAGAATACTGAAAAAATACTGAGTTAAAATAGTGTTTCTCTCGGATCGAGAAAGTGCTAAGTGTAATTATAGACAGGTTTGTTTGCAAGGCAAATACATTGTGGTCTCTACCGTAGCGTATAGCCACGTGGGACGTTGTAAAAATGGAATCATGAAAATTAGTTGTCGGTTCAGCTAAATTATTAATTGATACATATCATATGGGCGTGAGGGGTGGGGGATTTCCCCCTAAAAATGTTAATGATAATAAAAATGTTAACCAGTAACCAGCCGGTCCAGCTGGATTTGGAACGATTTGTTTTTACAAAGGTTAGGGTTAGGAATTATTCATAAAATTCGTTATTATGTTGTACCTTAAAACACTGTACGATTCTCTCATCTAGTGAATATTATCATACTGCAACATAATCTGGGGATACACCTTTTTATCTTACCGTACATATGATATAGAAACAAGTTTTTCGACTGATTACAAACTCTAATTATCGTGCCCATACTAAAATCATCTTTTTCAATCTAAAAATCTGAAATAGTTGATATTTTTGAGTCATTGCCAAGACTTTAAAAAGGGACATACTGTTGTACTGCTGGGTGCTCATCGTTAAAGTATCAGATTGGTGCCAGTTGGGTGTATGGATGTAAAATGCCACCCGACGTGAAGTGTAAGTTACAAGCCACTTCGGCTTCCCACGTGTATATGTGGCAGATTAGCGTCGTAAAATAACTGAAACTATAAACTAATCCTCCATTCTCTGAGTTCCCATTATAAGTTGACCTTGACACAAGGCTTGTAAATCATTGCTGTTTACACTAATAACGGGCTCATCTCTATGGGGCCGCCGGACAATCCATTCCTCTTTCCGGGTATATAAACAAGATCAAAATCATAAGCTGAATGGGTTGCTAACCAGGGGTGTCCAGTTGCATCCAGTTGGCGGGATTGTTGTCGGTCACAACAATACATTTACACTCATACAAATATTCCACCGCCCACTTCAAAGATAAAAACTAAAATTTATGTGCTGGATAGTTCCTCACATTTTGTTCTAACCCTCTGCTGGCATATGCCACAGCTCTCTCATTGCCGTCATGGGCTTGATATAATGCGGCTCCCAATCCTTTGCCACTTGCATACTGATGCAAATGGCGAAGGATTTGGAGGACAAAATGTTTTAAAAAATCAGCATAGGCAAGGAAGGGAGTGAAGATAGTTTCTCAATGACATCTCAAAAGCAGTTTGATATTCGGAAGTCCACTTCCAGGCAGGGTCAGGTCCTTTTCCAGTGTGATGCTTTCCAGCAGTAATGTCATGAAGGGCCGTGTTATTTTTGAATAGTATTTAATAAAACCCAGGTAGTATCCCGTAAATCCAAGGAAAGATCGTACTTCATGGACATTGGTGGAAATAGGCCATGTCTTTAGGGTATATATCCTGCCAGGATCAGTTTCAACTCTATTCTCCTAAGGCGTTGGCATTTTGGCAATTTTACGGTTTAACATTGAGGCCAAATTCCTCAAGTTTCTCAAAAACACTACATCCAGCCTCTTGATATGTTCCTCAAATGTGCTGGAAAACACAATTGTCGTGCACGTATACAAGGCACTTTTTGAAATTTAGATATCCCATACACATCTCTATAATCCTTTGAAACGTGACAGAGGCAATGGTAAGACCATCCGATTGCACCTAAAATAGAACCTAAAAGGGGTAATAAAGGCGGTCTTGTCGTTGTCACTCTCTTATATAGCTATCTGTGAAGAGTTACATCCGTCGTCCTCAAAAGCACAGCGGGAGAAGCATAGGGACTACATGGTGGTCTAATCACATCACTGTCTAACATTTCTCGTATATGGTCTTTATCACCTCTTTATATTCTGCTGGGAGTATTCGTCTGTGTCGTTCTTTAAACGGAGTAGGGTCGTTTTAAGGAATAGTGTGCTTAACTGACGTCGCATGTCATAAATCGTTATCATTCTTAGAGATTGCAGTATCATGTCTCTTTAGTAACTCTGAAATATCTCGTAGTTCACAACCTGTAACTCACATAAAAGTTTACTCTTCTTCAGTGTTATATGTCGATTAGATGTGTTAGTTAACATCAAGGGAACGTTATCTTCGTGTGCCGACACCGAAATGATATTGGGAATAATTATGATACCTGATGGTAAGGAAGCATCTTGTGTATACCCAGGCATCACATTGTATGTCTTTCTCTCTTGAGCCCTGATAGTGATCCTCCCTCTACCTCTGACCACTACTGCCCTTCCATGTTGATTAGTGACTTTGGTTTGACAGCCCAAGTATAGCCTACTTTCCACTTACTTATACGGTTGGTATATCTACTTGTTTTAGACTCAAGTACCTGGTATGATACACGCCAAAGAGGGGAAATTATTACATGTTGCATGAATTTTACTGTTTGCACTTCTCCATACACTTTATTAATACATTAGTGCCAATAAGCAGTGAGCACACAACCTCATAATTGGATTATTTTGGATTGATGTGATTTGGGAAGGACATGATAACTCTAACATAATCAATGTATTTGCCATTCTATGTTTAATAGGTTTCATAAATATCTAAAGGTTACATATTTTAAATACAGTTGGTAAAGGGAGAAAGATATAGTAGTCACTCAACTTGCTGTGTCAATTAGACTCTACAACCGTTCACGTTTCTCGCTTGCTCTTCCAACAATCTCATACATTGGTGGGTACTCCTTTCTGGGATATTTATCACAATATTGGTCACTCACCTTTCCCCAAGTAGGGATGGCCATTGGGAGTTTAAAGATCTTGATCTTTCTGTCAATACTGGGCAATACAATACTTGTATCATATTGTTTGCGGGCACTGTCTTAATATGTGTCTAAATACACCACACTGTTGACACTTGTGAGGCGGTATATCTAGAAGGGATGGTAGGTTGGACTGGGAAGGGGATTCTCTATTACCCGACTCAATATTGGATGCTAAGAGGGTGTTTAATTTATTTGTCAGTTCCTTGACTTTTGCTTCAATGTCTAATGTAGGGGATTTGGTTAGCTCACTTGGTCTTGAGGAGTGCAGTTGGAGTATTTCCATTGTAGATTGCTGTTTTCTGAAATGCGTTCTATCACTGTATTCCTGTTCAGCCAATCTAGTCCGCCTGACCAGATCACTTGAATAATTTGCATCTACATAGTTATGTATAATGTATCCTCTTACTGCATCATCAGAAAGTCACCTCCAGAAAACTATCTTCAATGTTTTATCAACTTCTTGTTGTGCGATGCAATCGCGATCTATGGCCCTCATAATTAATATGTATATGTGACAGGCAAAAGTAGCTGCAGACTCCCCTTTAACTGTTGGCTGATATATACCTGGGCTAGCAAATATGCACTAGACGCAACTGCTCCATAGATCCTCTCCAATTTAGTTTATAATTTCTTCAAGTGACGCATTTGGACCAAGGTACCTCACCGCCTAGGCTGCTATTAGAGAGTGCCTCCATCACAGCTGCCACAATTACCTCCAGTCTGTGTACTTTTTCCTGGTTTAGGTAGGAAACTTCATTTGCCCAGATATCAAAGTTATCCTCAAATGTATTGATATCCCCAGTAAATACAGAAATTATAGGTGGTTGGATGAGGTAGTCTCTATATGACATATTTAGGCCTTAACACTGTTGCTGCTGTTTGACTGAACTGGGAGTTTTCATCTTCAAAGTTTGATTCTACCTTGTAGCCAGCTGCTTCTAGCACACTTATCATTTCTTCTTGGGACATACTAATATGTGCTGGTAGCTTCTTTATAATTGTTATTACTTCTCCCTCAAATTCCTTTCCCCCTAAAGCAGTTATCAGCAGCATCTGTTTCTAAAACATTCACATACTGCAGTGTCAATGTCACCACTAAGCATAACCTCCCCTGCAGTAGACATAAATAACCTAAATTGTTCAAAGTCAACCCCCTCTGTAAGCCTCTGTATAGACACACTCCATGTTGCATAATACAAATAAATGTAATATTGCAATCAACTCACTTAAAGCTACCTTACTAAGTTTCAGTATATCGTATGTACTTGCAATACATCCTTACTCTGTTTTACATACAAATGACATGAAGCCAATGGTTCTGCTATGAACATCAAAACTCTCCTGGGTCTGTTTTACATACAAATGACATGAATCAAATGGTTCTGCTATGAACATCAAGACTCTCCTGGGACTGGTAGTAGCCCTTCCACAGAATAAATGACATAATGTGACATAATGATTATTGAGGGTCAATCATTTTGTAAAGCAACTGCTCTCTATCACTCTGTCAACAAGTCATGCAAACAAATCATATTTGAATGTAAGATAACTTAAAATAACACACTAATGTTGAATACATTCTCACATCCACAATGTTTTTTTTTTTAAATACATTATAATTAATTATACTAAGGAGAGATATCTCTGTATGCTGTCGCCTCTCAAATTAAGACCTAACCCTGATAGAAACTCATGTAACTTCAAGTCCCATATAATCTGACGCCAAAACGGTAAACGTTATGTACACACCCTGCAAAATTTGTATCCGTATATGGGTACAGTTTTTGTAGAGTGTGTAGATAACGGTTAAATGTGTGTAATAAAAGAAATGAGGTTGGTGAATTGTTTTCAAAAGGTCCAATATGTTCAAGTTCAAAAAGTAAAAAATAGGGTTAACTTCCAAAATGACAATGCAATTCCTTTCTGATAAGCCAGTGCAGAGGCAGTATTTGATCTCCGGAAGTGTAACGGGGGGGGGGGGACTATAACTTTAAGATGAAATGTTGTTCTGACTTATGTATGTGGTTAAAACGGATCATGCTGGTTTGGATGTAATGGGAGGCCCTCCCCTTCTGAAAAATATAATATTAAGGTCACCTATGTGCAAATAGGTGCCATACAGTATATACCATACAAAATGGTGCCAGGCAATAAAAAAATAGTAAAAATATAAACTGTTTAAAAAGAAATGAATGGGGAAGGGTGTACTCCTCTCCCCCATGCTGCCTCAGTAATCCTGTTTGTAAACATGATTTTTGTTAATAGATTCCAAATGCATATACTATGTATTATTTTTGGGTAGTTTGTGTACAGAAGGAAGAATAATTATTACTCCGTTGAACCCATAAATAAAGTTAATGTAGCCTAATGATTTTGATTAAACCTTTTTACTGATTTAAGTCTGAATTTCTCCGTGTTTTAACACTTTCATCGCCGGATTTCTCCGAAAAAAAATCCCTGATTGAATGATTTTCCCCATTTGCGAACGCTAGGCTGGGCTATAGGCTGATATCTAAGGGCGATGGGGTGCATATGACGGTCATTTTTTACAGGAAAAAAAAACAGGGAATCCCAGCCGTTTTTTGTTGTTGTGGGGAAGGGGTATTATAAAGACCACCTGTGTTCCTTCAAAAACATTTAGGGATGGGAGTCCTGACCTCATTGGGAAGGGGTAAAACCAACACACCCCCTGTATTTAGAACACTGCCTTTCTCATTCCTAGACATATACAGACTTTATGCACAAAACACGCAGACATTGAATTTAACTTAAAAAATTAGCTACAACTTATTTAAAGAACAACTCATTTCCATCGCTCTTAGATTTAACATAATCACAAATCAATTACTATTTCTTTGGTTTGATTAGTAGTATTTTATTTTATTTATATTGCGCTTCAACCGGCGCTTGAACTTACTAGCATATACCATTCTTTCTGATGTTCTGTAGG
>WXZC020000326.1:0-12912 GCA_011317855.2 Paelopatides confundens
TAGCTCTCAAAGTGCTAAAAGATGACTAGCACCTTACTGGAGCTATTATTTTAGCACTTGTGTTTTTAGAGTGTACAGGTGTATGAAATATGTAGTACTACCTCTTTAAGTTAGACATATACACCAACAATACACACACAATAAACCTATACTAACATGTCAAATACACAAATCCCACTCACAATTAGTATACATAAGACACGCACTTCCTCTAATAATTAAACAATACAATTAAATAATGAACATTTACCATAAATTATTAAAATAACTCAAAAATATTCAGTGAACTATACATATAACTGTATCTATATAATTTGTATATAATTTATACATAATTTCCATAGGATGATTTTCTATAAAGTTATATAGAATTATATAGGGTGGATGTTTTTATTTTAATGAGCTGAATCCCTATAACAATTTCTACACCAAATTATACAGTGAACAAAACCCCAAAAAGGTTAACGCCTACTTAATATGATGACTATATAGGTAACTGATACATATTCAATGAGTTATATACCACATACAACTCTATAAACTCCATCTTTAGTGAATGTAGAATATATGTGTAATCCCTACAAAACACAACACATGTTATGGCACATTTCGCTTCCTCCAGGAAGATGCATTTTCCTGTCCTCAAAACAAGAACTTGTTATTGAAACACAGTAAATTCCCTCCACAATTTATATAGAGATTAGAAAATATATATATATATATTTCACTTAATATCTGTTAGATCTTAATTATTATTTAGAATTATATAAAAATATTGGTTTTTATACACAATGTTATATAGCACATGGGTTTCTATGTAAGTCTGCAGAAAATATGGGTTTACATATAGTGTTGTAGAATTCGATATATTAAAAAAATGTGTACTGTTTCTATATAATTTTTTATAGAATTATGCATAATCTCTATAACATTCTATTGAATTTTTTGTAAGAGTACGTTCAAATGCATATCACGGCGAGACAATTTTCATTACAAACACAATCAGTTGATTTAATTAAATAATCTAATTACCTTTCATCAATACAACTGTAGACCTTTATTCAACTTCCCATCACAACTAGAACAATGTTCCTTTTTCATTAACACTACGTTCTAACTTGTTAATGACATGGAATGCCTATTTTTAGGGAAATACGGGGTGACTATAATTGGGCCTCGGGCGACGTTACACGGAAAACAAAAAACAAAGGACAACAAAAAAAGAAAAAATGTTGAAAAAAATCATAAAGCGCGAAATAAAAGAGAAATTTCGCAGAAAAGACGAGCAGAAAGATCACTGAAATTAACAGAGTTCATTGAGGCGTTCAACATCTGTTGTGACATAAATGCAACCTACTTTTTGAGTCCCAAGTGTATTTACACGACGAGAGACTGGTGAAGTAAGATGCCTGTCGACCATGCATAATACACTAATTAAACACAAACCAAAACATCATTACGACATATGAAATCAACAAATTGGGCTATTAAACAGTAAAATCATGAAACAATTCCAGCGGGCTTTTCGATTTTCTTTGTATTACTATAACCGCGCCAAATGTAAAATACAGTAATGCTGAGAAATGTTGGCGCATTTAATATATTTCTAATGTACATATAACATGCTACAACTTGCCTACTCAAACGTATCGTAATCCGTCCAGTCGTTGAATGATCAATAATTTACAATTTCGATATTCTTACTATATGATCTCAATGATATCCAAAACTACTGATAGTTTCCGTTTTTGTGGAGCGAAATGCTGATTGTTATAATTCGAAAATATATAAGGAAGTCAACGCAACTAACATATATCTTTTCGTAGTTCAAATGAACTTGTCATATTTATCAAGATTATATTTTATAATATATATATATGTTCGGTCAAGATGTATGATGCTGGCACCCCAAGTAGAGCCATAAATATTGAGTTACGTAAACATTTGTATTGTTTTCAAGGAACATAGAGCAGAAAGTCTATAACGTCTCTCTGCATAACTGACGTTATGTCAGAAGTTCTATATACCTATTGTTGTTATGTAATTTACATTTTAGACATTTTGCAATGAAAGATGCCACACTAATTTAAATTATAATTACACTCCAGGACACGCTGCATTAAGGTATTAGTGCCTGAAATCCAAGTTCAATATGTCACTCAAAACATTTTACTAATGCAGGCAATTCCACCACTACGTACATATGGAAGCCATGTAGTTTAAACCATGTGTAACGTGGTTTAAATCTTGTGCATTTTCTTGCACATGCATACTAATTGATTCATAATATATTTTCGAACATTAACGATTGTTTCAATGTTTTTCTTCGCTTTGAGTGAGACAAATCGTATTGAATAAGTACAGAGTAAGTAGTATTGCTGTCAAAATGGCGTGTATAATACTGTTACAATTTGTACACGTGTCACAGTTGTATGTACACATTTTAATATTGGAGCATATATTTAGCGGTATCATTTGTAGGTCAGTTACCCAAATCCCATATCACAAGCAGAATTTTCAATATAACAAGCATTGAGCCTGAGTAAATTGAGGACTAAGTGGCAGCCAAATCAATGATTTCAAAACAGGGGTGATACGTGATCTTTGAAAAAAAAAACATGAAAGTTGCTCGGAAGAAATAAAATATATGTCACCGCAAGCTCCACACCATTCGGCTAAAGAAAAGAGGACACAAGTGGCAACCAGAGGGGGTTCGGGGAGAATCCATTGAAAGCCAGTGGATGTTATTAGCATCTATAAGACTATTTTAAGGCCCTAAAATGTATTTTTGTAAGTACCCCCAACAAATGTAAACAAAATTGGAAATTATACAGTTTATTTTAAAAATCAAAACATGTTACATGTGTGTACAAAATGTTTGACCTCAAGTAAAATGAAAAATAGTTTGCACAATATTGTGTACAGTGCATCCAAATGCCAAGTTTGATATTTGTCCAAGCTTTCCTACTTGAGATATGGTGTGCACAAAATTTTCACATGTCTTCCTCTGCTGACCCCAAATGACCACTGACCTCAAGAAATGATATAATTATTATATAATGGAAATAAACGCAATACATATGAGACCAGTATAAGCTTCCCTTCTTAGGATATCATGTATACAAGGTGTTCATATGTTTACCTCGGCTGACTCCAATTCTTTGTCATCAAATTCTTACTTAATATGGGACATCCATATGTCACGTATGAGATCTGTCCAAGTATCTCTACCTGAGATTTGACATTCTGAACTCTGCTGACACCAAGTTGTCCTCCACCAAGAACAATAGGTTTCTTGTTCGCAACATGATCTTTGACATCCACCAAGAACAATACAAAATACGGGACATATACATACAACAAATGAGATCAGTCCAAGCTTCCTTTCTTGAGATATACTCTTTTAAAAATGTTCACACTCAAATAACCATTTGGCCTCCACCAAAACATTAGGCTTCTTCTACTCAATATGGGCCATCAACTTATCTAGTAGGAACTTTGTCTACATTTCCCTTCTTGAGATACCGTGTTTACTAGGTTATCACATTTTTACCGTGTGTGACCTCGAATGAAATTTGATCTCCAACAAAACCAATAGTCTTGTCCGTAATTGGGACATCTACATGCACGCTAAAACTGTTGTGTAAATAATTGCCCAGTCTGGGATCATATGCCACCTACTGCGATGTTGGGTAAATATTTTAAACATTTTGAGTACAACTTTACTCATGCTGGGCATGAAAATACTCCGAGATGGGTACTGTATTACCCAACATCGGGATACGTGCCCAGAAATGTTTAGAGTGTTCTATTAATTTAATTTATTGAACCTTCTTGAGATATTGTGTTTACGAGATGTTCATATGTTGACATCTGATGATCTTTGACCCCCATCAAAACAATTGGCTAAATGATTGGCATCAACATATCATGTGAGATGTTCCATACTTCTGGAGGCATTGTATTTACATACGCATACACATATACAAGTAAAAACTTGTTTTGCATACAAATCAGTACAACCGATGTCATTTCCTTTTATTCTAACCCTAATACCACGTATTATGACAACCGATGTCATATTGAAATATGTCATCAGTTAGAAGGCCCACGCATGTGCACACATGAAAATACATGCATAGGTTACGATTATTATCGACACCAAAAAGTATCATACTTCATTTTTCCCCATCCGACTAAAATTACATCTTTGTAGCGATATTATACATGATACATTTATAAATTAGAAATGAACCATTACGCCATGAGACTTCCGAAGTACTGTACCATTATTGTTAATATATATAATGCCAAATATTTTTTCTGAGATAATTCATAAAGTCTCAACATACCCACGGAAAGACAATGTTATTCCTTACCTTATTCTAGACAAATGCCACAGCCAAGTGTCTGGAAAATGGATCCGTAGTTGGTAAATGGGGCCAGATGATTGTTTCCTTTCAGATTTTACCTCAGTTTTGACATCAACATCATCATAAATGACAATGTTTCGTCGAATAAGCGTGTGATGCCAGGGAAACCCTCGATGTCCGAATTTGGCAGCATAACTGTGATGCCAGGGAAACCCTCGATGTCCGAATTTGGCAGCATAATCTTGAGACCACCCAATAGGGGTACTGCGCCCCATGTGATGCGTTATAGCTGAATATATACATATATCCATATTGAGAGTTGTATTCATAATTTAACAATTTCTTGGAATATAAATACATTAATGATAAAAATAGTGATTGGAAATACATTTTTTTATTATTATTTATAGGATTTTTGAAAGAGATCCCTCTTTAAGTGTAATTATAACGTAGAAGCTATTCACAATATTGATAATTTGTTTATTGGTGATATTTGCAAAAGATGGTAAAAACTGACTGATAAAATACCGACAAATGCTTTTATAAAAGAAATGATCTGGAATAATTATAATATTAAAGTTAGCAATACCATTGTGTATTATCGCTTTTCACACGCAAACGTTATTGAATACATTTATATCATTGATCATAATATATTTGTTTAAATACACTGAATTTATTAAAGTTTACCTCTTAAATCATGTCCTTTTATATTGTATAATGGGATCACTGATTATATTCCAGCAACATGAAAATAAAATCTATATAATATTAAATGTTGTGATAATCGTAATGAAGGTTTACAAGTTATCCTCTCAAAATAGTGTGTCCAAATGGGCGTATTCATTTTCAATTAAAGACATTTGCCTCCATCCTGCTTCCTTGCAGAAATGGAATATTGATTTTCAAGCATAACCAACTGGTCATATGCTTTTTAAATCCCGGATATTCCGTAAAGATGCTAAATTACACTACTTTCAGTTTCGTTGTTACATAACGTTATAATCGGCGTTTACATATCATGGCAGTCCTGTATGTTGTTTTTGTAAAACTCATGAAGAAGGTATTGACCATTTATTATGGGAATGCCATATTTTCTCTGTATTTTTGTTGGATGTTGAGAGCAAATTCTTTTGAAATTGTTTCTTAGTTACCAAAGAAGATATTTTCTTTGGATTATCACATAAAGTTTTATATTTTTCAATGCAAACAAGAAAAAAAAAACTCCAAATATTCATGATTTCACTTAAAATTTTACATTTGCACTCGCTGTCGAAATACTGAATACTAAATACTGTACATGATATAATTTAGTGATATAATTTATTTTTTAATATTGACAAATACTTTAACACAAATCCGTGTAACTTGTAAAAACTAAAGTTGCATACAGTGTATAGCAAGACGAAAAGCAGATTATATATAAACATAGTATGGTATGTGCGTTGGAATCCGGATATACAGATGGACCAAATATTTCCGCAAAAGTGATACATTCATTTCCAACAGGCTGTGTTAATGTAAGATACACACAATATTTCGAGCAGACTTTCCTCTTCTTCAGTTGTAAGTTACTGAACTGAAAATTGCTAAAACACGAGGAATAATTAAGCCTGACTGGCGCTCAGATTCATAACTTTGTTAAATACCACATAACAAAAGCCAATAACCCAATTCTGCGTATAGGTTTAACTGCCAAATATATAATAGGCTATATCTAAATGTTAAGAGGGCCTGACGTTTCGATTCTAGCAGGATCCTCTTCGGAGGCAGACTGACACAAACACTGTTACATATAAACAAAATGACAATGCTGGATGTTTAAGCCATGGGTTGAATGGTATGGATGCGTTGCATCCAAAGTCTCTTCCTGCTGAGGAGAACGATATCTGAGCGGCTACATACAAAATCAATTTCCTGCAGGGTCATATGAAATTATGTTGTTGGTCATCACTTTAACCTTCCCAAGTGATGACCAACACAATATAGACTTAACAAGATGTTGATCATCACTTTCACCAATCTAAGCTTGGTGAAACTCTACATTGGGTTACCGTGTTAATACATTTCCCATATTGAGCTCTGTTTAACTCACAATGCCTTTGACCACTACAAAAATACGATGTTTAACCAATGTTTGCTTCTTGAAATATCATGTTTACAAGGATTTCATATTTTAACCTATGTTGACCTCAAATGATAGTTAATCTCCACCAAATATAGAGGGATCATCTACTCGCTATGGGGCATTTACATGCTAAGTAAGTATTATGTCTGCTCGTGTTGCCCTTCTTTAGATATCATGCTTAGAAAGTTGTCTCAATGTGGACCTCTGTTGAATTCAAATTTCAATTCCACCAAAGCAATATATAATTTCTACTCAAAACTTGAAATATACATTCTAAATATGAGGTCCGTCAATGTAGCCCTTAAAATATCGGGTACATGGTGTTAATACCTCGACGTATGTTAACCTCAAATGACATGTTCTCATCCAGTCCTCCACCAACAACAATTGGAACATTCCACTTAATATGGGGCATATATGTGCCAATTATGAGATTAGACAATGTTGACCATGATATATTGTGTCTACAATGTTTTCCCATTTGCATTTGTTTACCTGAAACGACATTTGTCTCCCCTCATAAAAAACACAATAATAACAGAGTCCTATACGATATGAGACATAGAGCGTCCTAAATATGAGATCCGTCAATGTTGATCTATTTGAGATATCGTGTTTACAACTTATTTGAACTGTGATTGATGATGACCATATAATTAGCAATTAAACTTACTTTGTCTGTAGTTGTAACATGGACGTGTCTCAACGATTAGATTAGACAGTATTTGAACGCCTGAGTTCTAGAATATAATACAAATAAGAATGTATGACGTCATCATGAACGACTAGCGTTGAAAACAAACATTCAATCGTCAATGTGAACTTGATAACGTCAATGTAAGTTAGGTATTTCTGTTCACTTATCAAGTGGGTGTTGAGCTCAAGTAATGAGGTAAGAATATAACATATAATAGGTGAGTAAATAAAACAAAATTTAGCTTACTACTGTATGTGTAGATATACCTCTTTAACTTAGAACATAGGAACAAATTATATAATGTTATTGATAAACTAAAAGGCAATTATGATATAATTATAACAAATGAAAAGGATATACATTATTAATTGAATAACTCTTACACTAATCTGTATAGCAGTGATATAAATCAAAATTACATAATACACACATTAACATGTTTTGAATCATGAAAATGCTGAGGCTTCTGTGGGTAAACTCGATACTGATCAATGTCGTTCTGCTTTACCAATCTTTACAAGTGTAAAATCATTATATAATTTGCAATGATGGTTTTACTACAGAATTGTATACCTTATAATGTTATACCCATTAATTGGTGATTTAGTAACCAATTCTTCAAACTATGTTTTTGACCATTTCAACAGTCCCGCAGTGGATCAGTGTTACGTTAAATACAGTAGTATATACCAATTTCACATCTAAATGTGGACTATAAATTTGCCATGAAGCTACAGCACTACGTATTAAACATTTGCTCCATGTGTTGGTAGATTCTAACCAAACATGATTTAAAAAAAAAAAACGATTTTGAGGAGAATATTAACTTCGTATTATATAATATTGATTATTGTAATACTAACAGCATGCCGGGTGTTTTATGTTGCGTATGTTTAGAAATGTCCTTTGACAGAATGGAGTTGCTTAGAACGTTTTGAAGAGGATATACACTATGTATGCGGATGCGTGGGCGTGTGTGTGTAATACTGGCTTTTCTAGTTAAGTATTTGAAAGTATTATGGGGAGTTAGACAGGGTTGTCCTCAAAGTTTGGAAATGCACATAAGATACTACAATACGCCGACGATACTACAATTCTGCTAGACGGGTAAAGCACTCTCTAGGAGAGATATTAAAAGTTGTCCAAATATGGAAATTAGTTCTGATAAAACAATCATTTTCCCTCTAGGTCCTACAAAGTTTAACAAAGTTAGTGTTTTATTAGTATTACATTAAGTTCTGAAAAAGATTTAAATTAAATGATATGCCAAACTAATCACGTCTGAATGGTATGCTAAATATCTGATCATGTGGTCATCTAGCCTCTCGGGTAGATTGAGGTTGGTGCGGTTCCTATGTGGGATTTTGGGAGGCTGGTGCGGGAGGAAGCTGAGGGCAGGAGGTAATTACCTATCATAATTTCCCCTTCTTAATAAAAAAGTAGAATTTTTACTTAATATTCGTTTTAATTGTCTAGCATATTATTGTATGTTATATAAGGCGCCACTTTGCGGATAGATGAACTAAAATTTCAATTTTGTTTTCAAAATGGAAGGGGTTTCATTTTAAAGTTATATTTCCCCCCTCATGACTCTTACGGGATTTGGTAATCCCGTCTCTGTGCTGGTGTTTAAGAACAAGATTGTCATTGTTATGTTAGATGTTATGCAGTTGGCGGGAAATTTCGACCCATAGAACAAACAAATATACTGTTAGCCAATTTGCCTCTCCCTTGACTTAGAACAACAATACTGAATATATCAACACAAATGGGCCTAGAACGAATTTGTTTCGCGAGCTTCGCGCGCTCCTAATATATTCGTCTCTCTAGTCTCGCGTAAAGAGGGTATGTGCAGCAACATCGGTGACGATAGATATTTTTAATAGTTGAAAAAATGGCAACTTATTGGGGAAGGTGCTAATTCGTAAACTCTTCCCCCATGGTGACGTCCATGGATGTGACATACCTTGGTACGTATTTGAAGAGATGCTATATGCGTAAGAGAGACATATACCGTGTGCGCGCTAAGCACGCGAAACATTCTCAGGCCTCGCGCATTTCCACGTATTACCCCATCATATTGAAAAGAAATCGCCGCCGTTGATTATATTTACAATGTTCGTCTTTTTTTAGCCCTGTACAGTATGCTACAGTTTACATGCCTGGGAAAATGGCCAGTATACTGTAGCTAACCATCTACCGCACAAGTTTTTTAAATTGCTATCTGCTATAGATGGACCCATTTTTAATCAATGATAGCTCAAAATTGAGGCATTTCCATCCATAGCTACCTATACAATGGATATGCTGGTATTGTCCCAACATATGATCGAAAAACCCTAAAAATGACTATTTTTTGTCATTTTGATTTAAATATCTCCTTATATATCTGAGATATATTCATACTTCAAGATACAGATCTTTAAAAGCACCATAACAAATTGATACATATATGCATCAATTTGCGATAAAGGATTAGGCTAGGTTTATATCATATCATACACTACTTGGTAACAATTTATTAACATTTTATTCGTGCCCAGTTCAAATGGTAAGTTTATGGCATGACCACGAATGTCATTTATCTTCACCAACGTCGCCCAAGAACTGCCGTGTTTTGGCAAACGTACATCATATAGTCTGCATTGTCGGTTCCATATTCATTTGGATCCGGGAAAAACCGTTCAAAATTGTATATTTCGTGGCAACAAAAAACTTCAGCTTCGGTGGGCATTACACCACATCAATCACATACACACCAGCCAAGTGTTAGCGAGCCTTGGCACTCGTCGAACTGGGACTTGGCCTACATCTTGGCGATGTAATTCAACGTTCCCTAATTTAGCCTTTTCTATCAGCCACAGTTTCTCTGCTGTGAATACGGCTCATTATCGTATGGAAGAGGTCCTGCAATCATTGTGACAATTGGTAAATATTAAATATTAATTACTTTTTTTCAAGTTTTCTGACGAGTTTTTGTAGAAAGATCTGCTCTTTCTTTAATGTGCATTTGCATATGCTTTGTTAATTAAGACGAGCCATGGTGTACCACGGTGACGTCATGATAAACCGATATCAAAGTCCATTACGCAATAATAGTGGCCTCCATGAAATTGAACGTCCCTTGTAGATATCAATGTTTTGAGTCAATTTATTCAGTCAAACAGGAAGCTATTAATCTGCAATTTTGGGGACTGGGGTTTCAAAATATTTGGAATGATCGAGTATGTCTTTGATCTCTGACTTCGGCATACCTTTACATCGTCCGCCAAAATTGTAGTTCAAAATTCAAATTGGTGCCGTGTTATATATCTCTGAAAAAATAAGCGACGCTCTCTCATAAGCGGATTACTTGGACACTACTACTGATGGCAGGAAAGAATCATAATTAAACAAATCAATATAAGACGAATACCTGGAAAGCCGCAAAGGAATCCAAATGGTACGCTTTCGTCCACGTCTTTCTTGAAATTCGTGTTGTTGTATAGTGTCGTGATCGGCGTAAATTCGATCGTTTCGATACGATGTGTCGTGCCAGTGTGTCCGGACAACTCTGATTCAGTCCTTGTACTTCTGCGGCAAATCTCGACATGGGTGAGAATACCTGAAAAAAACCTTGTGTTGTTAATTGTTTTGTAATATAGTATTTATGTAAAGCTTCGTTGCATCAGGGGAGGGGCATACACGACCAGCTGTGCTTTATTACATGTGTATTTTGTTGTTCTATCGGGCAGTGACCGTATTTTCACCAAGAAAGTTAGTGTTGTACGTAACATAGTTCATATGAGATTCACCATACCTAGTTTTAGTGGTGGGGCAAGTGGAGGACGGCGTAAAATTGAATCTCGTGTGAGATTCGTTTCCTTTTCCAGAGCCATTGCCAATACCATATTACACTATTAGTGCGAAATACAGATAACAATGACAACGGAATCAAAATAATATTTTGGAATGAAATGTAGAATGACTTATTATCATTCCATTAATTAATAGATTATGTGATCATTATTAAGAAATTGAGCCAAATATCGTTATATTTACCGATTATGGTTATGACTTCATCACTTTTCGTCTAAAGATGATCCACCATAACATTATATTAAAATTAATACATGATTTGTGTTATCAAGTCATCAAATCATGCCTTTATTTCCCCTTAGCGACGAGATTTTCTCTCTCTATGGTGTTCATTTTAAAGTTGGATAGCTTTTTATTTTAATTCCTAGTGTGGTGGCTAATCCAATATAAGATAGACTTAACTATTATAAACGATATACTTCATTTATCAATAATAATAACACGCCCTCAATTTATATACACACTTTACGAATGACTAGGTTACACTACCATGTTGTTCTAAAATAACATTGTCCGGATTGATAAATAAGTATCTTACGATTATCGGATTTTAATGTAGATAAGTTTATTAATTGTTACTTGTTCCCGTGTGATTCGGTTGCTGTCTTCTAGAAGTAATATACTTTTGTCCACAGATCCGATAGCACACAGAGATAATGGAGAAGCGTGGATGCTGAGTAAAACGTTTGATCCTGGGTAAACCTGTCCACTGTTGAATTCCAACGAAACCTTTTAAAATGTAAGAAATTGACCAATGTGAACATAGTAATAGCTCGAATATTATGATAATAAACAAATGTACGAAATTATGTTTAATGATAGTACGAAGCTACATCGTACGAAACTATCTCTAGTTTTAGAATGTTGAAGCACTTTCTCGAAATGTAATTTATTCAGTATATTTAGACCACAAATTTCAGGGGAAGTTTACATTTTTGAGTGAGCAAATGAAAATTTCGTCAATTGATCAATGTCAGTAAGGCAGCTTCATGAATACTCGTGGAATTGTATAGTATTCACCAAATTCGATTTGATATCTTCACTAACTGACTAATCACTATCATTGTACAACGTTCGAAATAAACTTTGAAATGAAGTTCGCAACATTTCGTCTGTCCAACAATTGATGTTCTTTTGTGATGTAAATAATATCATGATAAAAACAGAAGAAATGGGTCTTTATGTGATGTCTTTTGTGATGTCTTGCCAATTTTGATAGAAGAATATTATATTAATCTAGCGCAAATTATTTCAATATTTCACCGTTATTGAATACATTGATCAAGAGGGTTCATTGCACTGATTCGGATCCTACATACCAAACATTTTACTAAGTTTGACCAAACTATTTTTCTACTGTTTACAACGCGTTAAGACTTTGACCCATAATACATTTGACCGCCATAAAAACAATATTACTCGTGTATTCAACAGGTGAACCAACATACCAAATGTAGAGTTTGCCAAAGTTGATTTTTTCAGAAGTTAAGCTCTGTTGACCTCAATTTGCAGTTGAGCTTTGGAATATCAAAAGCTTTCTTATATTCATATAAGATGAACCTATATACTAAATATGAAGTTTGATCAATCTGTATGTGTGGGATTAACGTGGTTACCTCAGACTTTGCGGAATGGTGGCCTCAAATAACATTTCACTTCCACTAAATCTAATAAGATTATTGTACTCACTAAGCTGAATCTACATACTAAATATGAAGTTCGATCAAGCTGTACTTTTGGAGTTAGATCTTAAAGCAGCTTTTTGAGTTGCTTCTTGGTATTTTCCGATTATAAAATTTGATTACAACGTTGTCAATTAGCCTACCTGTGAAGTTTCAATTCAAATTATCACCAAA
>WXZC020000327.1:0-12907 GCA_011317855.2 Paelopatides confundens
AAGAAAAAAATCAGGGATACCCCCCGGTCGGGGAGCGGAGCGACTTTACCTTTGACACCGAGGGGGGCAGAGCCCCCTTCTACTTACTAAAAAGCCGGTGCCGCGTCACCGGGATGGGACGCCGTCCCATTAAAGCTTGCCGCGCACTGGATGTTTGACTGGAACATGGATGCGAAAGCGATTAGCGCCTTTTGGCCGAGACCGCCTGGCTCGGGTCCGTCAGGACCGCAAGCGCGGTGGCCCGTACCGTGTTCGCTTGCGGACGCAGGTACGGGCCATTCGCCCAATCAACCGTTGAGATTCTACTTACGCAGATTATAAAAAAACGCTGCCCGTGAAATCAACATTGCAAAGCCCAAACCGAAACCCAAACCCAATAAGAAGCAAACAAAAACTGCGGCAGCAGTTTTCAGAGGGTAGAACCTGCCAGAGTCTGGTTTCCTGCAACCAGTGCAGCCCTTAAATACTGTTATGTTAATCGCGGGCGGAGAAATATTTCAAATTCTCCCTTGCGTTACGGTCCAATGCGGGCTTGCGGATGCGCGCCGCCTCGTACTTGAGTTGGCGGGTCGGAATGTGTGCCAGTTCCTGCACACATTTGGGCAAGAGCTCTCCGCCGATGAACGAATAGAGATTGCGGGCCAGTTTCCCGGTGGGCCTTGCCTCGGCCCGCCGGACAAGTGCAACGGCGACAACATCGCCATCCCACATCTTGAAACATGTATCGAACTGGCGTGTGGCCGTCCGGTTTGCAGCAATATGTACGGCGGCGAAGTTTACCCGGCCCTGATAATTATCAATCTGCGTATTCCTATGAACTTAACCAGTGATTCCTATTGATCTTAACCACCTATTCCTATTCATCGTGACCAGTTTTATCGCTGATCGTTGAGCCGGGTTTAATCTACACATCCGGGTAATTTGTTGATGTCACTTTTCTCCGTTCTGGTCAATATTTTCTGATCTATTTTTGTCTGCCTTTATCTTTCTCATGGAGGGGCCGTCGAGTTCGATCCTGTGGGCGTTGTGGATGATGCGGTCAAGGATGGCATCAGCGAAGGTGGGTTCTCCAATAACCTCGTGCCATTTGTCGACCGGGAGTTGGCTGGTAATCAGGATCGATGCGTTCTGGTATCGATCTTCGACGATTTCCATGAGATCCCGGCGCTGGTCAGCATTGAGGCGATCCAGGCCCCAGTCGTCCAAAATGAGTAAGTTGGGTTTGATCAAGGCCCGAAACAGGCGTGGGTATCGTCCGTCGGCACGGCCCATTTCCAGTTCCGCGAACATCCTGGGGATGCGCTTGTAGAGCACTGAGAAGTCATCGCGGCAGGCTTTTTGACCGAGGGCACAAGATAACCATGATTTCCCAATTCCAGTTGGCCCGCCAATTATCAGATTCTGTTTTTGGGCGATCCATTTGCCTTGGGCCAATTGCTGGAAGAGTGATTTGTTGAGACGCCTTGGAGTGCGATAATCGATATCCTCAATAGACGCATCGGCATGGCGTAGCTTGGCGTTTCTGAGCCGATATGTGAGGCGGCGGTCATTCCGATCGGCCTCTTCGCGATCGAGCAACAAGGCCAGCCATTGTGCGTGGTCCAGTTCATCGGCCTGAGGGTTATCGCGCAGTTCGGCAAAGGCGTGGGCCATGCCGGTCAGCTTGAGCTGTTTGAGTTGATCGAGGGTGGGGTGTTGCAACATATTATTCTCCTTAATGGAAGTATTTGGGGCCGCGGATATTGGGGTGATCGATCGCCGGTCCGTCTGCGGCCTTGTTCGGCTTGCGGCGTTCGAGGTTGTTCTTGAGAATGGAATTGACCGACGAATAGGAATGGGCACCGATCTCCAGGGCCCGTTCACAGGCGGCCTCCAAACGCACGGGGTCATGGGATTTACCCAGCCGGAGAATACCGATGCAGGAGCGGAAGCCCTGTTCAGGGTGAGGCTTTTTACGGATGATGACGTCAACGAGAGCCTCGGTGCAGGGGCCAGTGGCCGCAGCATCGCGGCGAATCCGCTGAGGTGTCCAGTCGGCATATCGCCGGTGCGAGGAAGGCATGTGTTCGTGTACCGTGGTGTGGTGCCGATTGCCGGGTCCGCGCATGTGGGCGGCGACACGTTTTCCGCGGTGGAAAATCTCGACCGTACGGTCGGTGAGACGAGCCCATAGTTTCTGTTTGGCCAGGGAATGAGGCACGGAATAATAATGTTTGGCGACTTCGACATGATAATCAAGGCCAGCCCGGCGTTGTTTCCATTCAGCATATTGGAAGGCCTTAGCCGGGAGTGGTTTGAGAGCCGGTTGGTCCAACGTCTCAAACAGCTGCCGGCGCGAGGCACCAAGATGCTTGGTGACCTTGTTGTTGAGAACGTCCAGTAATTCCCTGATGGCTTGGTTTAACTCCGCCAGACTGAAGAACCGCTGGTTCCTGAGACGAGCGAGAATCCAGCGTTCAACCACCTGGACAGCAACTTCGACTTTTGCCTTGTCCTTTGGTTTGCGCACGCGAGCGGGGACAATAGCGGTATCATAATGGGTCGCCAAATCAGCGTAGGTGCGGTTGATCTCGGGATCGTACAGGCACGCCTTTGCAACCCCTGACTTCAGATTGTCCGGCACCATCTGGGCCGGCACGCCGCCAAAATAAGTGAAAGCTCGGCTGTGCGACCCTGTCCAGTCAGATAACGATTGCGTCCAGGTAGCCTCGGCATAGGTGTAGCTTGAAGCCCCGAGGGCTGCGACAAAGATCTGTGCCTCAACAATCTCGCCGGTTTGAGGATCAATGACATCGGCCGTATGCCCGGCATAATCGACAAACATCTTCTCGCCAGCCAGGTGAGTTTGGCGCATGGGCGGGTTCAGTTTCCCCTTCCAGGCGCGGTAAAGACTGCAGAACCGGCTATAGCTGAAGCCATCCTGGTGGATAGCCCGGTATTCCTCCCAAAGTAGCGACAGGGTTACCCCGGCTCGTTTGAGCTCGCAATGCAATACCGGCCAATCGGGAAGCTCGATGCGGTCCGGAACAACCGGGGCCGAGAACAACCGCCGTTCCAGATCAACGTCACTCAAATCATCAGGCAACGGCCAAACCAAACCGGCGCGCTTCGCCCGGCAGATATAATTGCGCGCCGAAGAACCACCAATGTTCAGACTGGCCGCAATCCATCGTCTCGAAAAACCGGCGGCGTGCAACCGCAAAACGTCTCGTATCTTACGCATGGGTAATCTATCTCCTGGCATCTTCGCTCCTTTCCGAAAAGGCGCGAGAATAGCCTCAAAATGATCACCCGGACGGGCGGATTAATCCCTCGAAAAACTGGTCAAGATCAGTTGGAAACAGTGGTCACAATCAATAGGAATCGGTGGTTACAATGGATAGGAAACAGTGGTTACAATCAGTAGGAATGCGCATCAATCTCACCCACGTCTGGCATAATCGGTTACTCCCCTGGTCTCGTTGTGGTTTTAAAAGATGATATTTTAACGATACGATTGGCTGTGTTTCAGATCCCTCACATATCATTGTCATCCTTCCTGAAACAAAAACGGCGGAAGCCCGGAGGCCGCCGCCGTGATCTTGTTGTATGCCAAACCGCTCAAAACGGAATCGCATCTCCGAGATCGGCACCGGAGCTGTTGTCACCAGCGCCCTCGGGCGGCGGTGCCTGATCATCACCACGATCATCAAGCTTTTCCAGGAACTGGATCTGACAGCCGGGCGTCACCACAATTTCCGTGGCATAGCGCTCGATGTCCTGTTTATCGGTCCATTTGCGGGTCCGAAGCATCCCCTGTACGCCGACCAGGCGGCCCTTGCGGGCGTGTTTTTCCAGAATGCCGATCAGTCCCGGTTGATAGGTGACGATGCGGTGCCATTCCGTGCGCTTGACCCACTCGCCTGATGTCTTGTCCTTGTAGCTGTGGTCTGTGGCGATCGACATACTGGCGACTTTCTGATCGTTTTTCATGACCCGGATATCGACGTTTGCGCCCAGGTGGCCGACGATGGTAACGCTGTTAATACTGTACATTTCTTAATCTCCTTTAAGGTGTGAATAACACCCCTTCCCTTCTCCACTCTATCTCTACTGAGGCCCGCAACAGGTACGGTATCAGTGTTCGGATATGAGCTTCAGGCCAGAATGGTTTTCACAAACTGAAAAACCCGCCTTTAAGGCGGGTTCAGTTAATGTTTGATGATGCTGTTTCCAGCGTCAAATGATGATATTCGGTCCGTCAGGCAATAAACGCCTTGAACACCAGGCTGAGGACACCGACGGCAACCATGGCAAGCACCGAGTAAGTGATCTTCATCTCACCCCTTATGCCAGCGATATCAGCCTTGAGCTCGCCCTTGACGCTCTCGATATCAGTCTTGACGCTCTCGATATCAGCCTTGAGCTCGCCCTTGACGCTTTCGATATCAGCCTTGAGTTCACCCTTGACGCTTTCGATCTTCCCGTTCAGGCGTTCGATATCAGCCTTGGACGCCACGTTGCCATTCATGAACTCGGTAAGCGCCTCGACCTGTGGTCGGGAGAAACCGGAATCTTCGAGTTTAAATGCGATGTTAGACATATTCGTTTTCCTTTTGTCTGAATTATAACACAGTGTTCGGATGACTTCATACCTTTTCATCCGACACCACGATTTTTATTCTCTCTAACTCTACCGAGCGCAGCGACGGAAAGGGCGGATAATGGACACCCCGGATTTACCCGCTCGTGCGCGGGAACCGTTCCAGCACCCGCGCCAGTATTTCCGGCCCCTCGGCACCGGTGGGTATGAACGCCCGGCGCTTGTAGCTGATAATCTCGGTCATGCAACCAAACCCGGTCAGCGTGGCGAAGATGTCGGAGCCGCCCTCAAAACTGATCTCGACCCGGTTCTCGCCCATGATGCGGGAGCGGCGAAGGCGCAGGTCCCGGGCCAGGGCGTGAGACGCGCCGTCTTCGAGCACCGAATGCCACAAGGCCGCGAGCGACAGTTCGGGCGCGTCGAGCCCCAGGCCTGCGTAAAACGTTGGCAGGTCTTTCTCGTGCAGCACCCGGCCCAGCAGCCTTCGACCCGCATCGGTTTGCAGTCGATTGATCCGAAGTGACCCCTTGCTCATGCGATCCCAGATGGGCAATAGTAATCCGGTGACCAGATAGAAGGTCGATGTGCGGAACTCGGGCACTGTTGCCAGTTCGGCTTGCCAGGCGTCGCGAAAACCATCCACCGTCACTTCCGCCCACGTCGAGCCAGCCAGCTCAGCCTCGGTGATGCTGCCCTGCTCCAGTGGCCGGACCAGACGTACACATTTTTGCACCGCACCGGCGTCGGTCATGCGATTGGGTGCCGACGTGCGCAGCGCAGCGCGCCCTGATCTGGTATTGACCAGCAACGCCGACGCGCCGTCGTGGCGGGCAAGCACGCCGTCAAGCGATACCGGGACCAGCCTGTCGCTCCGCGTGATCTTCAGGCAGCGGGTTTGCGCCCCGGTGCGGGCGTGGGTGAACACATCGCGGGCCTCGATCACGGTGAAGCTGTCGGCCTGAAGGGTTTCCACGCCCACATCCAGCCCGCCACCGGCCCGCAAGCCTTCGAGAATTTGCTCCTGCACCGCCTCAAAGGCCTCGAACAGGCTGTTCTGGCGGGCGATGGTCAGCGCCAGAACCCGGTTCAGAAACCGGCTCATGGGCGGCAGTTCCTCGCGCACCGAGCCATCCCTGTCAAGCAGGCTCAAGCCGGTTTGTTGTTCAAATTCGGTCAGCGAACAGGCGTCGATTTCACCACGGATGATCTGCATGTAGAGCTGGCGCAGCGCCGCGCGGGCATAGGGGCTTTCCAGATTGTCTTCCGATCTGAACATGCCCTGACCGCCGGTCTGGCGCTGGCCCTTGGTGATCGCGCCGAGCGTGTCCAGCCGTCTGGCGATGGTCGAGAGAAACCGCTTCTCGCCCTTCACGTCGGTGGTCACCGGGCGGAACAGCGGCGGGCACGACTGGTTGGTGCGGTTGGACCGGCCAAGGCCCTGAATGGCGTTGTCCGCCCGCCAGCCCGGCTCCAGCAGGTAATGCACCCGGCGGCGGGAGTTTTTGGCATCAAGGTCGGCGTGGTACGAGCGCCCGGTACCCCCGGCGTCGGAGAAGATCAGGATGCGTTTCTGATCATCCATGTAAGCTTGCGCGTCGGCGAGATTCGATGAGCCGGGACGCTTCTGCACCTTGACCACGCCATCCTCACGCACCAGCCGCAAGCTGCGTCCGGTAACCTCGGCCACCGCGTCCGTGCCAAAATGATGCAGGATCTGATCGAGCGCCGTCGGCACGGCGGGCAATCCCGCCAGATGCTCGATCATGGCATCGCGCGTGGCTTCAGCTTGCCGGTTGATCACCGGATTGCCATCGCCATCGAACATCGGGCGTGAGCATGGGTTCCCGTCCTCATCGCTATACACCTCGAACAACTGGGTCGGAAACGAGTGCGTCAGGTAATCCAGCACGTATTCGCGGGGCGTGACATCGATGCTCAGATCGTTCCACTCGCTGCCGGGGATGGTTGCAAGCCTGCGTTCCAGCAGGGCTTCGCCGGTGGACACCAGTTGCACGATCACCGCATCGCCGCGCTCGATATCAGCCTCCATGGCCTTGATCAGCGACGGGCACTTCATCGCGGTGAGTATGTGCGAGAAAAAGCGCTGCTTCGAGGATTCAAACGCCGACAGTGCCGCCGACCTGGCGTTTTTGTTGAGCGTGCCAGATTCGCTACTGATGTTCAGGGCTTCCAGCGCCGCCTGAAGGTTCTGGTGGATGATGTGGTAGGCTTCGGCGAAGCTGTCGTAGATGGCGATCTGCCCGGTACTCAGCGGATGTTCCAGGATATCCACCTCAACCCCGTCATAGCTCAGCGAGCGCGCCGTATAGAGGCCCATGGCCTTGAGGTCGCGGCTGATCACTTCCATGGCGGCAACACCGCCAGCTTCCATCGCCTGAACAAAACCGGCGCGGGTGTTGAAAGCCGTGTCCTCGCCCCACAGGCCCAGCCGCTCGGCGTAGGCCAGGTTGCTCACATGGGTGGCCCCGGTGGCCGACACATAGGCGACGCGGGCCAGCGGCAGGGCGCGTTGCAGGCGCAGGCCCGCCTGTCCCTGTTTGGAGGCGGCCTTGACCCCACGGTCCGCCTTCGACGATGTGGCGTTGGCAAGCGCGTGGGATTCATCAAACATGAGCGGCCCATCGAAGTCATGGCCCAGCCATTCAACGACCTGGTCCAACCGCGACACCTTACCCCTCTCGTGCCACGTAGTGGCGCAGCCGAGCGCAGCGTGCCGTAGGTCAGGAACAGGATACCGTCAGCGAGATCAATCGGCTGGCCCTGCTTGAACTTCGACAGCGGCACAACCTGCGCCGGATCGCCGCCCAGCGCCGCCCAGTCGCGGCGCGCGTCTTCCAGCAATTTATCGTTCTTGCTGACCCACAAGGCACGCTTGCGGCCCTTCAGGCGGTTATCGAGAATGATCCCGGCGATCTGGCGGCCCTTGCCACATCCCGTGCCATCGCCGAGGAACCAGCCCTGGCGGAATTGCACGGTGCGGATTTTGTTATCTTCCCCGGCCCCGGCCTCAACCTCGCTTTCACCGGCGAGATCGTAATGGTTGTTGATCGCCCATTCACCGGGCAGCATGTTGCTGTGCGCCTCGCCCGCGTAAATGACGCTCTCAAGCTGGGCATCAGACAGCACGCCCTCGGTGATCAGGCGTTTGGGTAAATCCGGCACGTAAGCCGGTTTGGGCGGAGCCACCGAGGCCATGGCCGCCGACTGCACCAGCGGGGTGGGATGGGGGCCAGCCCCTTCAATGTTTACCGACTGCGGTGTGTAGCTCTCGTACAGGCAGTCTTGCAACGCCTCACTCGGGGCTTTCCAGTCCAGCACCTGATAAGCCAGCGGCAGGGCTTCAGTGATGTCGATGGGTTTTGGTTTTGCAACGACGGGCGCGGACGCGGCTTTTCCGACCTGAGCCGCTACAGGTTTGATCTCGGCGATTTTACCGTCAACGTCCAGCCGGCCCGGCACTGACCGCAGGACCAGGCGCAGCAGCTCCGCGCTTGAGGCGGCCAGCTCCGGCACGTAAGCGGAAAAATCTTTCGCATCGCCGGCCGGAACCTTGTCGATCACCGTCAGGCGGGTCTCGAAGCCGGTGCCGTGTTTGGCATAGACCCTGCCCGCAATCGGTGCCGAGAAGACAACCCGGCCGATGCCCTGAAGCCGCACGAAGGCGTCGCGCCAACTGGCGCTGTCGGGGGCGAAGTTGCGCCCGGTGATTGTCACCAGCCGCCCGCCCTCAGCCAGGCGGTTAAGCGCTGCAATCACATGGCGTCCGGTGATCGCCGGATTGCTCCCGGTCATGGTCGGCGATGTGGAGAACGGCGGGTTCATCAGCACCACCGACGGCCGGATCCCGCGCGGCAGCAGATCGTCGATGTATTCGGCGTTATGACCGGAAACCGCGATACCGGGAAAGACCTGTTTCAGCAGGGCGCGGCGTTTGGGTTCAAGCTCGTTAATCCTCAGCTCGGAGGCGGTATCTTCGGCAAACAGGGCCAGCAACCCGGTTCCGGCGGACGGTTCCAGGACCACGTCCCCGCGCCCGAGCTCGCACCTGAGCCCGGCGGCCACGGCCACCACATAACCCAGCGGCAGCGGGGTCGAGAACTGTTGCCAGCGCTGCGACACGTCAGAGCGCCGGGTTTGCGTGGCCAGCAGGGACTGGAGTTTCTCCAGCGTTGCCAGCACCGCCATGGGCTCGCGCCGGGCCAGGGCGTCCCGGTATTTGCGCACGAACAACAGCGCCGCCAGCTCCTGGGCCTCGTATACATCCTTCCAGTTCCACGCGCCTTCGGAATCAGAGCCACCAAACGCCGTCACCATGGCCGAGCGCAGGACCGGGGCGCTCAAGGCCTCGCCGCCGCACAAGACCGCCAGCAGCTCTTGCGCGACGCCAAGCAGATTGACGGCGCGAACCCGGTCTGGATCGGGTTGGCGAACGGCGGGTATATGAGAAAACAGATCGCCGACGGGCTGGACGGACGATACGCAAGTGGCTTGGGATGATGTGGACGGTTGAGTTTGCATGATCGTAAACCTTCGTGAGATTGTGACGCCGAAGGCTCTCCCGCCCCCGGCTTGCATCTCAAAAATTCTTCCCTTTATCTCTAAAAAAAAACCGCCCCGGATACCCGCGAACGGGAGACCGGGACGGCGAAGTTGGGGAGGAACTGACGGGGTCGTCAGGAGGCTTGTGGCGCGCCCAGGTTGAAGTAAAGCGATGTGGTCTTTGCATCAAACCCGGCCGGCTTGCGGCCCTGAAGGAGGCGGATGCCCGCCCGGCAACCCTCACCGTGTTCTGCGGCGAAGGCCCTGGCTTCGGCAACGACCTGATCGGCGGTTGACGCCTGGAACGCCTTGCGCGGTAAAACCTGGCCGAGATCGAACGTTGTGGTGATAAAGTCCCGCTCCCGCTTTGCCGGATACAGCGTGACGGTGAACTCGCGAAGTTTTTTAGCCATGGTCTTAATCCTTTCTATGTGAGATCAGTAACAATACGGCCCGCCTTGATGGCGGCTTTGGCATAAACGCTTAAAGGCGCGGCGGGCTCGAAATAGAGGTCCCGCTCCAGCCCGAGGCCGGTCTGGTTGTTGCGGAAGTCTTCAAGATCGCGAATCGGCACCGGCCCCATCTCCGGGTAGCCCATGCCGATATAGCAAAGTCCGAAGGCAAACTCCCGGTCTTCGGGGTTGATCCTCGAAAGCAGCCAGGTGGCTGAACCAACCGGGCTGAATATCCTGACCACTGGCGGGTGGTCCTGATCAGGGTTGCGGCCATTGGCCAGCAACCGGGCTTTGATGTCCTTGGTGAAGAGTTTCATAATCTGTGTATCCTTGATAAGTTGAAAGGGTGAAACCCGACTTTCCCGTCCGGC
Source organism: Paelopatides confundens (assembly GCA_011317855.2). Classification (NCBI taxonomy): domain Eukaryota; kingdom Metazoa; phylum Echinodermata; class Holothuroidea; order Aspidochirotida; family Synallactidae; genus Paelopatides; species Paelopatides confundens. The sequence goes on from WXZC020000327.1 coordinate 9,969, forward strand.
TTCACCCTTTTCCTTCCATCCCTTTAACTCTCAAGACGACGATGATGTGTTGAGAGGCCTGGCAGCTATCCCCGCCTCCTTACTCAGCCCCGGCAAGATCAAAAGCCTCCGGCAGCTCATCGTTTACAGGAGACTCTATCTCGGCGTTCGCTTGTTCGATCACCGCCTGTTCAGTCCCGGTCTCTTCGCCAACCGGATCATCATGATCGAGCGGATAAGCCATGCCATCGGGCAACCAGCGAGCGGCGACGGTGGCCTGTTCCGGGGTGACGCCGGGCGTGCGATTGCCGGCGAAGTTGGCTTCCAGTGTGTCGGCCAAAGCACCTTTCTTCTCATCCTTGTGGGTTCTGGCCCAGGTCTCGCCCAGAACGCCGGCGGCGATTTCGAGCGCGCGGGCCTTGGTGACGCGCTTGAAGAAGGTCTCCGCCGTGGGCCGCCAGTGGGCGGCGGTATCGATGTTGAGACGCTGGCCAATGACGTTATGCAGCTCTTCATCGCCGAGTCCGCCTTGCAGGCTCAGTGCCGTGCAATAAGCGAACAGATGTTGCTTGATATTCGCGGGCATGGCCGACAGCGCCTTGAAGCCCTCGGCCGGCGACAGCTCAAGCCAACCGAGATCGATCTTCGGAGACAACGCCGCGCCAGTGGTGGCGAAGCGCTCCGCCCAGTTGTAGGGCAGGGTCGTCTGGCAATTAATATCGAGCGGTTTACCGGGCAAATAACCCGCCTTTAATGTACTGTGGGCGATGGTGAACAGCATCATATCGAAGGCACAATCAAAATCCTGCGCCAGATGCGTTTGAGCGATTTGCAGACGAAAGTTGCCAAGATCATCGCGCAATTTAGCGCTATACGGGGCCACGGTCCCGGCCCCGGGTGCGGATATGGCCTCAACTTTCTGGTCTTCGGGCAACACCAGGCCACGCCGGATTGACACCTGACCGTCATGGCCGACCGAAACCATACAGCCCGCCCGCGCCAGGTCTTCCGGCGCGTATGCCTTAAGGCTGTTCCCAATGGCTTCATATTGTTCTTCGAGAGCGGCAACAGCTTCGTCATCCTCGGGGCTGAGGTCTTCGTCCATCGCCTCAAACCGCTCCAGGGCGTCCTGCAGCCGTTCCAGTTCTGCCTGCTGTTCCGGGCTTGGCTCGATGCTGTGCGGGTAGACGTTTTCGCATTCCTGAATAGATTCATAAGGAATATCAGGCGCGGCCTGTGTCCACTTCCAGCCTTCGCTGGTTTGCAGCTCCCGCCCCGCGACAGCCAGTTTCTCCTGAACCAGCGACATGACCAAAGCCCGGTCATCCAGGTATGTGGCATTATCACCCTGGCTGAACAGATCCCGCGTGGTGGTTCCGCCCGCCGCCGCGTAAGCCTCTATGCCGATAAAGTGGACAAGCTTCGAACTGGCGGCGACCTTCCCGTCGGTCAGCAAGCGCCGCACATGATGGTCACGGACATAACCGCCCTTGATCTCTTCCCACACCGCCAGTTGCTGGCCGGTGTCCTCGGTAACCGCGAAAGCCATGAGACTATCGAGATTGATGCCATCTGTCCGGTACGCCGCGCGGATCTCCGGGGCGACCCGGCCCAGCCGCAGACGCTGGCGCACCAGATGGTCCGAGCTGCCAAAGCGGCTGGCGATCTCGGTGACGCTCCGGCCCTGCTCCGCCAGGGCGGCAAACGCCTCAAACTGGTCGAGCGGATGCATGGCGAGGCGCACGGTGTTCTCGGCCAGCGAGATTTCCTGGCCATCACCATCGTGAACCAGGCAGGCCACCGGGTGATCCGGACCCAGATCACCATCGCGGGCAAGGCCTTGCAGGGCCATCAGGCGGCGGCCACCGGCAAGCACTTCGTAGCGCTCATCTCCGATCGGGCGCACGACCAGGTTCTCCAGCAGCCCGTGGGCAAGAATTGACGCCGCAAGCTCGGCCTGATCAGTGGCGCTCGGCGGGGTTTTACGGACATTCAGCGGGGAAAGGTCCAGAGCTTTCAGGGGAATATTTTGTAACATTTTGGTTTCCTTCGGTTTAAGGTGGGCAACCACCAACCGCAGCGGTTGATGGACAGAACCGTTCTCTCTCATTTCCTGACAGGAACACCCTCCCCCCTCACCTTTTCCTCTACTTGTCTGGCTTCAAAGCATGGCTTGAAACGCCGGTGCCGCCTGCCCGCCTGTGGTTATGCATTGTTAATTTGGCAAAAACCGCTATAGTCAGCCTATGCAAACCGAAGCGCAGCGTGATAAAATGACATCAACAAAAAAGCCGCTCGGTTCGATTTCAAGTGCCCGGCAATTGGCTGGCCAGATTATAATCGTGTTGGCTATTGTCACAGCGATCCCCCTGCCCGCAAACGCAACCACGTTATCGGGCAAGGCATGGGTGATTGACGGGGATACGATCAAGATTAACAAACACCGAATTCGCTTGCACGGTATCGATGCCCCGGAAAGCAAGCAGACCTGCGGCGCGCCCGAGGGGGAATGGGCATGTGGGAAACAATCGAAACAAACCCTGATACAGGCAATCAACCGGCGGCCAATCGTGTGCACCGGCAAGACGATTGACCGCTATAAGCGGTTGATTGCCATTTGCAGCGTCGACGGGATGGATCTCAACGCCAACCAGGTCCGAACTGGAATGGCGGTGGCCTATCGCCGATATTCAAAACAATACGTGAAACTGGAAGACCAGGCGAAGGCAAACAAGACCGGGATCTGGAGCGGACGTTTTGAAAACCCCTTCTCTTATCGGAAACGGACACAAAATTAACCCACACTCTATTGTGTACCAGATTGTGCGCCAGTTTTTTTAAGAGATTTTTCGAGCGCATCAAGCGCATGGTGCATAAGTTCACCCATCACCCAGCCCTGTTGATCTGCAATCTGATAAAAACGTTCTTTGTCTGTACCAGTTACCCGCATATTTAATTGC
>WXZC020000328.1:0-12888 GCA_011317855.2 Paelopatides confundens
TAGATTACTTAGCCATTTATCTTTTACTTAAAATATATCACCATATATATACAGTAACGAACTACCAGTAAGATGTACGCTTTGCAAACGTCTATCATTCCAATAAGTTTCCGAAAATTGTATATCGAGGGAAGAATTGTATATCGAGGGAAGTATATCGAGGGAAGTCATGTGAGAATTAAAAGAGTTCCTATGCTTCATTGTTCTGCATCTTATTGTGCCATTTGTAGGTTTTTTTTTTCACTTTTAAAATGTGGCAGGAGCTCTGCAGCATTGCTGCTCTAGTTTGTTAACATTTTGCAACCAACAGATCCACGTTAGTTGAGATTCGGCATCATTGATGCTCTTTTATGTTTTTTATGGGGCCATGCTATGTGCATATTAGTCGTTTTAGGTTGTGTAACATCCTGATGTACTGTAGATTATGTATTGTTTATCAAAGCCCAGTGCACACCAATAATGATCCACTCACTTTTGCAGCAGTATAATGTATGGAAACTTAGTACATGCTGAACTAAAGATACGTAGCAAACTATTTTAGCAGTCCCATCACCAATGGCAAATACCAGAGTACATACCTCTAAGTGTTGTGCCTAGCTATGTAAATTACCCAACAGTAGTTTTAATGGTTTGATAAAAATATATACTGCTTTTTAAATTACAAATACAGGTAAGACGCATAACAATGTGAGATTTTCTAATAACTACCGGGAATGGTGCACAACTTAATACATAAATCATCATTTTATAACGGTTATCAAAAGTGGCCTGGAGCATGTTTCCCCAACAAAATTGTCTCCCCCCCCCCATAACAAATTTCATTACTGTATCCAACTGCATTCATTTTTCTTTAATTTTACAGATGAATATGACTTTTACAAGGTTATATCATCCAGTGGACAAATGGTCGAAGTTGGCAAGGTATGTGCATTGCATATTAGAGGCAGCAAAGTTGACGCTGGGATCAAGCGTATATATGTGAAGGATTTGAGCTGTCCAAAGTATATTGTTGAATGTTTTGTATTGGATGACTTAGAAGTTACACTTCATTCTCCGTTATCACGCATAGTAACTTCTGTCAGTACTCTGTGCAAGGTATCCAACAAGGAACAGAAAGTGCTGAAGGAATGTCGACAGATCGCCATAGACAAATCGCATTTGTTTGCTGCAGCCAAACAGAAGTATAGAGTACTGTTGCGGAAGATTGAATATGGAATTTTGATCCGCAAAGAGGTACGATGTGCCTTAAAGAGTAGGACAAACTGTAAGACAATAAATTTGGGTATATTTTCCCATGATACGGATAGTGTGATCTTTGGGTTGGATCCCACAGCCAAGGAGCGAAAGGTGGTATATTCGTACCAGAATGGAAATTTGGGGTTGCTTGACAGTTTAATGGGGAGTACATGGGATATTTGGCCAAATGAACAAAGAACAGATTTTGTCACGTCTGTGATTCTGAAGGTTAATGTGGATGGGATACTAACTGCGAGAATTTCCACTGCTGTTAGTTGGAGTTGTATTGGTGGAGAGCAGTACAGGACGGAACTGGCAGAATTTTGTTCTGCTAGTTTAAACTAAGTTACGTGTTTGCAGAATGATATACAAGACAGAAAACATCTTTCTAAACCTTATTCAATTAACACTTCTCTGAGGCCATGCTTCTCATATTTACCTTCTTATTTTGGAGGCTGACAACCAGAAGGGAGTTTGTTAACTGTCTTATGGGGGGGGGGGCTGCATCGACAAAGCCAACCATCTTTTCCATACATAAAGTCTGGAAAGGTATTCAAGGTTATCAGCAGTAATTTATGGAGAGGCAGACATGGTTAGGAATTTAAGAATGATGTGTACCATGCCTCATATGCATCAATCTCGTATTTATTGACTGTCAAAGAATGGCAGTGCCACATGTTCCTCATCACATAAAAATTGCCATCCTTCCTAGGCTATTTTACTTGCTCCCATGCTCATCCACTTTGGTTTGTTCTAATGGTATTTTAACCTTGATTATTGTGCAAGTTTTAGATATTTGATTCTTGAACCAACATTTTAAAAATCCCTTTTCTATGGCCAGGGAAGGGGGCGTTGGGTGAGGGGTAGTTAGTTTTTTTGGCATTGTCAAAGGAACAGGTTGGTTCTGTTAAGTAGCCTATCATTGGGTTAGTGTGTAGGGTGGGACCTCATCCTTGAAGTCGACAGTATTCAATTGGGGGGGGGGGGGTAGTTTGTTTTAAAGCCAATGGCACTTAGGCTAAGTATCCTACTATTGGGTTAGTATGGAATGTGGACCTAATCCTTCAAGTCAACAGTTTGCAATGTTTTCTTCATATTTAAACTAGAATGTTTATTACCATTCTTGAATACTGATGTAAATAATGATGTAAATAATGACTTTATTTATGATACCATGCAACAAAAGCCCAAGTTGTATTTGAAAGCATGGCCATCATTGTAAAAACAAGGCTGTTAGGGTTTTTTTTGCAGTAAATGGCACTTAGGCTGATTGTCCTAAGTAGCCTACTATTGGGTTAGTGTAGAATGTGGACCTAATCCTTGAAGTCAACGGTTTGCAATGTTTTCTTCATATTTAAACTAGAATGTTTATTACCGTTATTGAATACTGATGTAAATAATTGTAAATAATGATGTAAATAATGACTTTATTTATAATACCGTGCGACAAAAGCCCAAGTTGTATTTGAAAGCATGGCCATCATTGTAAAAACAAGGCTGTAAACCTGTATATATATTCGATCAGATGTGCACTTCAAATTGTCTTGTAAATATTTTTTTTTCATGTTGTGTGCTCTTCGTTTGCGATACAAGAACTTAATTTACTTGTAAAGCAAGTTATTGCATCTTTAAATGTATTCTTTGATTTTGATGTTTAGCAGCTTAAATTAGTACAGTAATTGAATAGTTGGCTACAATTGATGTACTATGATGTATTTTTTGCATATACATTTAACTATCTTCACCACATAAAAGTGCAGTCAAGTGTTGCAACCAAAAGTGCTTTAACATTTTGCTTACCTATTTCAATTATAACAATATGCATGAAGTATACAGCACAACCATTTTTCAGATGTGTTGTCATCAGTCTACATGCTTCTATTATGTATTTTTTAGATAGGATTAAAGGCTAGATGTCATTTGGATTGGTGGTTGTGAAACTTTTTTAATTAATAAGGCTGATTCTAGTTACTAGTACTGGTGTCTACTTGATGCTTTATGTGCACACCACTTTGGTAACATATATGTAAAACAATGTATAGAACTTATGATCCATCAACTCGTAGAAAGCGATCATGTTCTTTGTATCATCTGGCTTACAACTGGTTAGTCAATTACTGTATGATGGTATAAATATAAACATAAATTGATATCATAATTGCATGTAGTCACAAAAAGATGGACAAAGATTATGAATCATATTTAGTCAGTCATATATGATGATTGAAGTATATGGAATAGGTATCTTTCGGGCTTGATGATGTATAGTGCATGAATACTTTTAGCCTTCAAAGGTATCTATATATGCAAAGGTATCATAATTGTATTGTATTACTTAGATGTCTCTTGAGTGGGAGATGTGGATGGATGTATATAAATGTATACTGTATCTTCATTACATTTTGAAGATTTATCATCAATATGATGATACATGTAATGTTTGAAGTCCATACTATTTCTTGCTCCGTTACTACTTCCATATTTTGATGGCAAGTGTCAGTTATTTTGTAAATGGGCTTAGATGTCCTCTTCATCGACACGGTGCATCCTGTGCCGTGGATTCACTTATTGAACTATATTATTATGGTGTGTACAAATCTAGTAAATTTGCAGCATCTTTGACACAAGGTCTTTTCATATCGATGTTAAATAGACTTTGTAGAGTTAGAGATAGTCTCTTGTCCACATCTTGTCAAATGCGAGAAGAAGTTTGGGATCATTTGGTATTAAAATTGCCAGATGCTTATGCCCCTAAAGGAAAACTTAATGCAGAGGTTTTTTCTGGGCTTCAATATTTGTGTATAGATGGCAACAAGAGTTTTACATCAACTCTTTTTGGTCTCTATGAATGTAATTCATGTGGCAATGTCTTTCAAACTTCAAAAGATTTTCCATTGCTAACACTCCAGTATATTGCTGAGAGTGTTGGATCTCTTGAGTATTGCATTGAAGCAAATTTCAAAAGACCAGTCAGACACTTAAGCACACCATGTACAAGTTGCTCACAAGACAAACCACATTTGATTGATGTTACTTTGAGAACATCAGAGTTTATAATGATGCAGCTAGGATTAGAGGAGTCTTTAAATGTTCAGAATCCTCCACTCATCATTGGAGAACAGATTAAAATATTTGGCCAACAGTATGGTTTGACAGGTAGTGTGTTAGTGGAACCTGGTCACTTCCTTAATGTAGTGAAACACAATGACCAGTTCTTTGTGTTAGACAGTCTACCAAGACTCGACGATGACATGCAACCACTGGAACCATATGCTTTTGACACCTTCTCGGCAGCAGTGCATGGAAACAATGGCATCACATCAACTGTGCACAAGACGTCAAATACACATAGGGGCATTCATATCATTCTCTATCAAAAGTTTGAAGAGGGTGTTGGTAATGTTGTCACACTGCAACCAGACTGTTTTGTACATGATAGAGAAAATGCAATCGATGATACGGAAGACCAGGTACCAGTTATTGACTTGACAATGTCGGACCGAGTTTGTGAAAGTATTGCCCACAATGAGGATCTCCTTACCTCCGACAGAAGAGAATCTTCAGAGTTCATTGATGATACGATATCATCGGTTGTTGTAGAGGATGAACAGCTGCAGGCTGAATATAGTGTCCCTGAAGATGAACTCTTTGCCTCTGATCAAACATCTGCTTGTTCTGAAAGCATTGAACAGTTGTCATCAAAGTCAAAATTAGGTATACGTCTACCACACATAGAAAAGTTCACCTTGAACTTGATTGATGTTCATGTTGTACATATGAATGACTGTGTGTATTTCCCATGTCATGAACTGTTTGCAGCACTAAACATCACCAAGCACATACAGAAAGAGGGCTATGTGTACATAGACAAGTTGTTGAAAAAATTGGGTTTTGGTACAGAACAGTTTGTATTCAACGGTACTCTCCGCACGTTGATAAATTTTACAGCTGCGAGGGAGCTTCTAAAACCAAACATGAAGTGGAAAGCCGTGTCGCCCAAAACAAAAGAGTCTGCGTATGAACATATTGAACGTTTAGCTGCAGCATGTGAAGAGTACATTGTAGTTCAAGGTTGTTCTGCAACTTCTGATATTTTGCACAGTCCAGATACAGAGGCACATTCAGTCCAAAACATTCAACCTCTAAATTTGAATGGTTGTGTTGTTCATTGTGTTGTGGTCAATGGAGGTGTATTTCTGACATGTACAGAAGCATTTCAAGCCATGGGAATGGCAAAACGCCTGAAGAAGGTTGGATACCGTTTTGTGGACAAAAATCTTACCGCTGTTGGTATGTCCAAAGAAGTTGCATTTATATGCACTGGAAAGAAACGTCGGTATATAAAACTTGATGCGGTGCTCCATCTGGTCAACAACACTAGACTTTCTTCCTTCCAGAATTCATTGGCCCAAGTTAAAATTGACCTTCAAGCTGCAATGATGGATAGCATGACAAAGCCTACAAATGATGACAATCTATCAAATGTTGGAGCGCCATTCGATGCCTCCACACCAAAAGTAGTGAAGAAAAAGAAACGACCGACTCCAAAGAAATTGAGAAAGAAGAAACTTGAAGACTGTTTAAATAGTTGTCTCAAGTCCAATTTCAAAAACGACAAAGATGTAATGTTGGATGTCTTTTCAACTGTGATAAAGACGGACAAAACAGATGATTCTTTCTTTCACAAAGATGACATCACAAAGATTTTGGAAAATGTTCCCCCTTCCAAAAAGAAGAAAGGAAGATGCCACAACCTTCTTCATGAAATGTCTAAAGAAAATGCATCCCCACATTTGAATGCTCATGATGTTATAAACTTAGAAGAAAATTTTAGCGGAACACGCCTAACAAAGAGACTGCAATCAGTAACACCATTGTTATTTCCTTCACAATCTGAAATAGCAAGTCAGAAATACGAATACTGGAGGGAATTTTTTGCACTTCTTCAGCCAGTTAGAACGTCTAGTGGATGGCGGCTAAATCCCGATCGCTTACTGCACCTTCTGTTCTTTAAGTATTATTGGCTGCAAGGTACAAAGTTTTGGAAACTCTACGGTGACGCCAGAGAGATCGGTGGAATTTCTAGCACCTTTATCGGCATCAGTACACTAAATGATGAAGCAGCACTCAGAGGTATTAGGTACCATGATCCAAATGAGATTTTTCCAGTTGCAGTCTTCTATGGCAAGGATTCCAGAGATAACTTGGAAGAGAATCTGGGGTATCCATGTTCATGGCTGGATGAGGCTATATTGAGGAACCAGCTGTCTGGAAGTAACTTTTTCCTGTGTGGTGATGAAATGTTTCTTGAGCATGTACTGGATGAGGGAGGAACACTTGGCCCAACAATGAAAGATGGATGGGATTTATATTCAGTTTTGTCAACAAGTGACAAAACGCAAACTAAGGATGGTCTCCGGACTAACTTGAGTACACCAATTGACAGAACTTACAACAGCTCCATACTGAAGTCAATTTCATTGTCAAATACAGTGATGTGTATCCTTCATGCTATTGCCAGATGTGTTGAGAAGCTTCTCACTGTAGAGGTTGACTTGATATTGAAACATGCTAATGTAGTGATAGAAGCGGGTGGAGATGGTCCAGGCTACATAAAAGAAAAAATCATGAATCTAGAAGGCAATATAAATATTAGAGGTGTCAGACAATCAAATTTCAAGATAAGATTTGAAAAGAACGGCAAACTGTCCCCAATAAAGTTGAACAAGGACCATGCTTTGACGATTATAGCACCACCACCTCCTGGGCAGAGTGATCAGTACCCACATGTTATGTACAATGCATGTGGTACATCTATTGTTGTTAACAACTTGGAAAGAGAAGTAATTCAAAAACTGCAACTGCAGGAAAGCTACACTGAATTTGATCTAGTTTGTGCAATTTGGAACCATTTTCATACCATGATGTATATACTGCGAAGTGATCCATCTCCAACCGAGTGCTTAAAACATGAGGACTGTAAAGGATCATACAATCCTAATGATTACCATTTTGGTTATGCAGATGGTGACAGTGACCGCTATACATTACATGCTGAGAGTTTCTACCAGCTGTATCGTCTGCGATACACTACTGCAAACTTGACGCCATACATGATGAAGCTAATTGATCATGCCCCATCGATGATGACTTCACTTCCATTCTCTCTTGGTAGATTTCAGTCAGAGGGTGGAGAGCATGCGAACTACCAGCACAATCGCTACTACTATGCTCATACTACCAAGGGAGGCGGAAAAAAAAACAATGTTTATGATCCCATTCTTTGTAACTTAAACAACATGTACAAACGAACTTCTTATGCAATTCTTCATGATAATTCCCCTGATGGGAAGCTTGCAGCCAAAGCCTTCACTAAGTACAGAGATGAAATTCTTTTTGCGAGTGGTATCCCAAAAGGCACTAAACCACTTGCTTTGATGACTGCATACATAAATCCTGCTGACCAACTTTCTGGTAAGAAGAATGACTGTGGTGGCATATTTGATGGGATGAACTTTGTGTTATGTGGCAGTGTTCCAAAGAACAAAGGTAAAAACTGCAACCATACACAGATGTGTGCAATTATCAAGCAACATGGAGGCAGGGTCAAGAAGGAATTGCCATGTGAGAGAAGTTCGAAAAACTATGTTCTTCTAGCCAACCGATCACTAACAAGCAAACGCAAAGTTCACGCACAAGTGCTGCAAGCCCAGAGTTTAGGATTTTACATACTAGACTATTTATTTGTGTTCGATTCTGTTCAATCAAGTTCATTGGTTGACACTGCCAATTACAAACTGACATTTGAACACTGGCCACGCCGTGCTACTATACATCAAACTCCCCAAGAAAAATATTTCCAGAGGTCCTGTTCTATGGTAAATATGATTAAAAAACGGAGGAGAAAGGCATATTTTCCAAAACACAAGTTTCCTCTGAGAAATCCAGCTCTCTTCTTTGCACATGAACTAATGAAGGAAGAAAAGAAAGATATCATTTGCAGAATGTTCATCACTGTTGAGAGTGAATTTAAACAAGTGGAAAAAAATGAATGCTAATGAAAGGCAAACCTACATTAACAATTGGAAAAAAGCGGAAGCAAAGAAGAAAATGCTTAATTTAAAAATACGTGTGAAAATGCCCGCTTATGAGAAGCTATGTGAAAATTCTACTTGTGCTGGTGATGATTAGCATGTGATATTATTTGGAAATCTGTGCAGAAAGGATGTAGTTCCAGTAACATCTAACATTTACTGCATGGCAGTGATTACGTTTATATTATTTAGTGATGACAAACGTAATGTATAGACTTTAACAAAGTAATCAGGACTGCTTTCAGTGAGGACTTTTGAGGTTTTAAGCATGCACCTAATTACATTCATATTATGCATGCGAGTTAAGTGGTGGTGCAGTACTTAAACAATTGCTTGCAGTGGTGGTTCTTGAGGAATTGAGCATGCATGTGATTTAATCCATGGTAATAAGATTTTAATTGATTGTATTTAACAAGCGAGCATTCATTTATATTCTTGGTCATAGTGGTAAAACTCAAGGAATGTGTGTGTATGTTTGTGACAACCTTGCTGTAAACAAAATAACTCCAATACAGCTTTGGTAAATTTCACAAGTACAACTTAGGATACTCTTGAGAGTAGGTTGACCTTATTGAGTATAATTAAACTAATAGCTTCTGTAGAGGCCACCATGCTTAGTAGTAGTATGTGTAGTTCAATCCATGAACAAAATATAACCTTCATGAGTTTGTTTGTCAACAGTGAAGCACCTTATGGATATGCAAATAATCTTCATAGTTATAGTTTTTTATATTTTTGTTTTTTTTATATTTGGTTTTTAAGTATATTTTAATTTGTTGTTTGCATGTACTTACTGCTATACTAAAACTTGACATCTCAATCTTCATTGGAGCTGCATGTAAATTAGTATATTTCAAGCTTTGCTCGTTGGCAGTGTGATTTTAAGTAACGACTACGATTTGTTTTTATATAAGTCAAATCACAGATCAGGAATTATAATGTGGCAGAGTAATGCATGAACACATTCATAAAAGAGGTTATCAAATAGTTGGTGCTTTTAGTGATAGTTTTCTATGATTCAAACATTCTAGTGATTTAATATTCATAGTATATTAGTTTGGTAAGTAATTTCACTGCATGGAAAACACTTGTTTTCAGTTATTTGATTTGCATCAAACATTTGTTTGCATTTCTGATTGTTTGATGAGGCTACACAATTGGCCTTATCAAACTAAACTATTTTTATGTAATAAATTACACTTGTATTATGTTTTACATAACAGTGTATAGTCCATTTAAACCATATCATTAATAATATATTGCTATGGAATGGACATACCTGTTCTAGCTGTTAAATTTATTCAGATGACTTTCATTGCATGCCATAGTGAAAGCTTAGTGTCACCTTCATATTTTATGTATATACATTCATGTTTGCTTTTTTTTTTTAGTATATTTTCAATGTCATGTGTTATTAGTTGTTGTTTAGTTTATGAACAGAAAATTTGTTTTTAGTATAATTTGCATAGGAACTGGCAAAGTAATGCATGGTAAAAAAAGTGTTAATGGTGGTGTTACATATAACACTGGGTCTAGTTTGCTGAGATTTATGCAGTATTCCACCAGGTATTATACTTGTCTTGCCTAGTAACTTCATTTTGACACGTAAGTGAAACGACCCATGTAGTATTAAACTACCCAATGCATGAAATATGTTTCTGTGTTTGCACGCCTGTCACATTTTCGGTCCTTAACAGACAGCAAATGATCCTCTGCATTCAAATTGGCTTGCGTGTGTCGATATGTATGAATGTGGATATCATCGATACACAATAACTCAATATGGTGGCGATTGATCAATGCTAGTTTACGTTATAGAGAGTAGAACAGCCCTATCATGAATATTACCTACATAACAGCTGCAAATATTTTTATTGTAAACTGATAGATTGATATTTGTCATTGTAGTGAGAAGTATCAAACCCTCCAGTTGATTATAGTGCCATTTGAATAAGTTCATGGGGTCGAAGGTGAAATTACGTTATGCCTGGATTTTTTTTTTCATTGTATGCTGCATTGCTGCCACAAAGTTCTTAATATTTTGTATATTATTTTGATGTTATTTTATATTATGTTTATGTGCAAGTGTGTGAAGAAACTATTAACCTTGTAATAATCCCATGCATTGTCTTTCTTCAGTAAAAGTATAAATAGTCAACCTCGCCCAACTCAAAAATCCTTGCTCAATGAGGGGGTGTGTATATGTTAGTATGGCTTGTAAACAGTGTTAAGCCAGACAACCTTTATATAGGATGTATGTTGAGTGCATGAACCCTATTCTTTTAGTGGTGGTCAAAGATCATTTAACGTCAAAAGAGGTCAAATTCCAAAAACATGTAAACAGTAACTCCAAAAAGTTTAGCTTTGGCAAACTTCATATATGTTGACTTTAGTGAGTATAGGAACCCTATCGTTTTTGCGGTGGTCAATGGTGAACCGAGGTCAATGACCAAAAACCTTGTAAACACTATAATTCAAACTTCGTATTTAGTATTAATGTTGACTTGCGAGTACAATAATCCTGCTGTTTTTTTTTGTAGTGGTCAAATGTGTGATTTAAGGTTAGTCCGAAAAACCCTGCAAACACGGGTCACATCAGTGAGTACAAGAACCCTATTATTTTTGTTGGTGGATGTAGAGTGTCATTTAAGGTAAATCAGTTGGATGTAGAGTGTCATTTAAGGTAAATTTAAGTTTTGTCTGAAAACCTTGTAAATGCAATGACTACAGGACTTCAGCTTGTTTGAACCACATACTTGCTATGTATGTCCCCCTTAGTACAACAACCCTATTGTTCCTTGTGAAATGTTGTTCAGGCTGCATACATGGTCCACCTTAGTGATTTGTAAAGGAACCCTACTTTTGTTGTAAAGTCAAATGTCATTTGATATCAAAGGTACAGCTTGTTCAAACTTCATATGGGCCACAGTCAGTGTTGAACAATTTAATCAAATTCTGGTTTATTCCTTGTTTAATGTGATCATGATTGCATGTGTGTGTGTGATATATAGGCTTTCTAAACATGGCAACTCTCATAACAGCTTGGCTAAACTTCATACATGGTATGTAGGTTGGCCTTGGCGAGTACAATGAGATTGATTTTGTGCCTGATGTCGACAATTTGAGTGTGGAGTCTTAATGAAAAAACCTTGACAACAAATTTTGTATGTATGTTTGTTGGTAGGTGTAAGTAAGATTTTTCTGAAGGTCAGTGTCATTTGAGGAGGTCTTAAAACTTATTTTGTATGTTGGTCCACCTTTTTCAAGAACCTTGTTTGGGGAGAGGTCAAAAGGACCAGCCTCACAATTATTTCCCTTGTGTTTATATATATATATAGTTTAGGTGAGGTTGACTACCATTTTCATAGGGTTTGATTCACCATCTTGTTATTTGCAATAAAACAAAGAAATTGTAACCGAAAGTTTTTATTCCATTTTTACACTATCCTTTCAAAATAATTGATTGCAAATGAATTTGTTTGATGTTGATCTGATATTGGTATTTCACAATTATTTGCCATTCCTTAAATAAAAGGTCAGGGGTAACGCCATCATTTATTTGATCGTAGTATAATTGAAGTATATGATATTTCCCCTCACTGATACAGAGCTAAAAAATAACCCAACTTCGACCACACATTTACCAGAATTCATGAATTTAGTTAGGCAAAGAGGAAGTTATTTTTCAAAGTTTTCTAATGGTTTGGAGGACCTTCGACATCAAATTCCTGAACTTTTTGGCCAGTACTTGTCACTTTGCATGATGTTAACGAACAATGGGTAACAAACAAATGGCCAAAAAGTCTATCATCACACAGAAGATGCCCATCAATTTGTATATTACTCACCACTTCGTTGCTTGAATATACCCCTAAGAATAAAATGGTATTCTCAAGTAGCACAACATTAAATAATATAACAATGATTCACTTCTTGTACTTCTGAACATATGGATGGTATATCATCAAACACAAAACAAGTGAGCCAGTAAGCCTTAAAATACCTTCCACAGATTTTTAATTCAGTACATTGAAAAATTATGGTACATTGAAGAAAGCTTGAAATATCTGATAAAGTTGTGACATATTTCCTCCCCTAAATTCATTTAGACCTATTACAAATAGCTGATTTATTCGAGTATGAAAAATTAACATTTGCTACATAGAGCACACACCCAAAATGAGATAGTGAAGTTGCGTACCAAGAATTCGTCAATTCTACTAATACCTCAGTCAGGTTGCAGCGATGGGAAAAAGATTTGTTTTATTTAAAGCTTTTAGAGGCAACTTCAATGGTTAGTAGTAGTGTTAAGAAATTGTTAGTGGTGGCAGGTGATTTTAATGGGAATGTTGGGAGGGAGGGATACAGGGAACTCATGGGGGGGGCGGCACGCTTGGTTACATGAGTCTTAATTAAGAGGGTGAAAGACTTCTTCTATAGAGTTTTGTGAAGCCATGGGCTTATTTATAAGTAATACACACTTGGTAGGAAAGCTGATAGAAAGCTAGTTTTAGATGTCAAGGCTATATATATTGCTGGTGAAGAATGTGTTGGTCAA
>WXZC020000329.1:0-12854 GCA_011317855.2 Paelopatides confundens
TGACGTATCTGTCATTCATTACCGTATTTGATGAAATTCATTCTCTAGTGCCAAGTAAATTCATGTTGCTTTGTCATGGCGACTCTGCGAATTATGTTAAACGATTTGTCATAATCCAAGAAATATGCCCTTATATGATTCAGTTGATGTCACAGCATACATGATCAGCCATGTGTCTCTTGGTCACGGTGACCCTGAAGATACTCGATTTTTGTTTCTAACGATGGTCGTGGGAACGACATTCCCATGAACGTATTGTGATTTTGAAGAATCACGGACAGTAAAGGTATACATAAACATCTTTGCTCTCAGTTTGAGTGCACCGTCTTTTACCACAATTTAGGAATATTATAGTGAACTTACTTTAAATGAATGTTTCCAAGCCCTCTCCAAGATGAAAAATGAGAAGCTGCCAGGCAGTGATGGTCTATCCGCCATTTTTATAAGATATTTTGGGCATCTATAGAACAGCTTGTTTTATAATCTTTAAATTATGGATATAAATAGTCGACGTTTGGCATCGGAGTAAATCAGGAGGGGGTGTTACTTTAATGTTAACACAAAACAAGGATTCCATTTGATTACAAAATTATAGGCTCATTATTACACTTTTCAATACTGATTATAAAAATGGTTCCAAAGCGATTGAAGCTAGATTAAAAATGTACTTTCACTTTCTAATGTTATTGGGTCTCAGCAAACTAATTTTCTCCAAAATATATTAGGGTCGTTTGGTATATAATTGATTATTCTTCGGATCAGGATATTCCAGGGTTTATATTATTGATTGATTTTTGATAAAGGGTTTGGCAATCTTATGTGTAAAATATTCACATACAAATTACTCATGGTCTGATTAATGTACTTGGTACTCTTTCACAACAAATATGAATGAATGTTTTCATTTGAATCATCATCTCCCCAAACTTTCTAGGCTAAAAAAACTCTTCAGATTTTTATTTTATTTCTTTCTTTTGACAATGACTTTTTGCTGGGGCATCTAGACGACTATAAAATTCGTTTTTTTCTTCTAAAATGTACACCCTCCTCTTTAACCCCATCAGCTGACACATTTCAACACTACTTTTATGTCAACTAAATTGTCATTTTTCTCTAATATAAATGTGTACATTCCAATTTCGCAATTTATATGGTATCGTTGTGTATGTAGGTGACTTCAGGGTTCCTATTTTTTCAAAAGGGCAGGACGGGGAGGGGAGAAAATCCCGTCTCTGCTTCCTGTTGAAAATATTTGAACCCCAGCATTGAACCCCCACCATTTGACTCCCCCATCATTCAAATTATTGGATCCGCCTTTGTAATGATGAGTATACTAAACTAAACTTGAATTACATTTAGTGCATTGAGATGCTCTCCTCTGACACACAGTCATGGCATGATGTGTACTTGGGTGACGTCATCATTAATTGACACACTTTTATTGATATGGTTACTTATTCATTGTTTAGGACGATGATTTTAAATGTATCTTATAATCAGATAGGTCAGTAAGTCAGTCTGTATAATTGTGTATAGTTTGTTTTACTTAATCAATACTATATTTGGCTTTGAATGAAACGTACATGGTAATCAATATGTTGATAGTTGATATGTGTAACTTATGCAACAAAGTACATATATCATGGTACCATTTAACTCCTCATATAGCACCATTTTGCGTCTAGGTGACCTTAACATTCATAGTTTTCTTTCAAAATGACACCCTTCCATTTAACCCCATCCACATGACAGATATCAAGCCTAAAATACCATGTCAATTAAATTGTCATTGCTCTCTGTATGAATGTGTAAACGTATATTTGGCTAAAACATCCATATAACACATTGCACAATTAATAAAACTGTCAATGCAACACAGCACATATCCCAATTTTGCCAGTTATATGGTATCATATTGTATGTAGGTGTCCCAAAAATTCATTTTTTTTTTAAATGGAGAAAGAGAAAATTCCGCGCCTACTTCCTACTGAATATCTTGGACAGCCCCTCCCCCTTCCCCATCATACATATGATTGAATCCGACTTTGTAATCATCGGGTACATTAATCTAAACTAAACTTTAATTACATTCAGAGCACGAGCTGCTCTCCTCTGACACACAGTCATGACATGATATGTGTTTTGTTGATGTCATCGTTAATTGACAAACTTATGTTGCTATGGTTATGTATTCATTGCTTAGGATGATGATATGAAATGTCGCTTAAAACCAGGTCAGTAAATCGGTCTGTATTATTGTGTATATTTTGTTGCACTTGTATATTGCACTTACATTGAACTTCATTCATCAATACTATTTTCGGCTTAGAATGAAACTTGTGGTAATAGATAGGTTGATAGTTGATATTTGTAACTTTAAACCTTTTAAATCGTCACTGCTTCAGCAATAGTGAATGCCGCGACATGTTTTCACCTACCGTCATAATAATCACCATTATCATGCCCCGTCCAAGTTGAACAATTTGTTATCCATGTCCATTATGACTGGTTTCGTTAAAAAAAATTGAAATATTTTTTATGCAACTTAGTTTCACCATTTTACTAAGTTGTATATTCTCATATGTGGTATATTAAAACTATACTTCTCATTACCATTCCTGTCATATGATAATTAAAAGGGATGGGGTGATTTAGCCACATACATGTTCTTTTATTGAGCTAGTATAAAAGTTAATGTATTTGAATCAGATGTACAGCAGTGTATAATATATCCATGTATAGACATGAGCACATGTGTGACCTCATGTCTTCAGGAAGCAATCAAAATAAATACTTCCCGTGACGTCACTCTTAACTGTCAGCTGATTTCTAGAAAGCCCCCGACTAAATCCTAAATACAGCAGAATCATTCAGTGGCATATATTTATTTTAGCTTCTTGAAAGTTATAAAAACGATTATTAAATCCTGCAACTTCATTCCATTTGAGAGAAGCTGAAGCAGAAACAAGATATTCAACAAGATGTATTCATCTATTGTTTTGTGGTGTAGCCTTTTTATCTCTTTTTATTATATTACGGATGGTTCGCCATTTTTGCAAGCTGAAAAAGATAATGGTAAGTTTATAGTCTAATGCTTTATATTAAGATTGTATAATTAACTAATACAAACAGAGCTAACTTGCTATTTTTGTAGGTTACAAAAGTTATATTTGATATTGTAAGAAATACTTATATTGATATTAATAGCCATATATAACAAAATACACCCTTTCCATTTGTTAACTTCTAATATGTTCAACATACGGGATCCAAAGACTATTATTATACTAATATACAATTACTGTCAGTGTTGTCGTCTCAGCATCAGCTTATGCAAAGTAAAAATATACCGTAGTTTACACACTATAGTAAAATATTGGCAGTTAATGAAGATTGTTTGTGATTAAACTGTATACAGTAATGTATAGAGACGTATGTTTGTGCTTACACATTATATACTTTATTTTAAACATTATATACAGCAATACATAATACAACGCATTTGTTTTGACACACTATACAGTAATAACTATAGGGTCAGTTTCAAGATAGTTTGTGTATAATGTTTGTCATTATACACTATACAGTATGGTGTTGTTATGAAGTATATACACTTTGAGCGAAGGTTGAAGCTGTATGTTACATTTATATTTACAGTAAATTATCATATCTTGTATATGACGTACTTAATTTAAATATCATTATATAATCACAAGAGTACTTGGACATGGTTACATTTTCTGATTCATGTAGTGATGTAAGTATTGAGGCATATAGTGATCATGAAATGACAAAGGATCGCTTTCCATACGACAATTAAAGTTTGGGGGTTTATGGTTACGGGGAAATGTATATATGCTTAGTCATTTTGACTTATCTCATAACATATGTGATTCTATCATTATTTGGTTTACAAAGACTAACTGTCATAATTATGCAAATCAACGTAGCTGTATGATTGACCAGTTTTACTTCTTTTCTGTATTTATTTGCTATCCAGATGTCGATAACAGACTAGAGTTAGACAATTTTGAAGCTCGAATATATAGCCTACTAGACGAAACAGGTAAATACAAGATAATATACAGAGCAGTGTTATTCAAGGACCATATGTAATTTATAAATCATCCTTTTTATTTTTGTTCCACGATTTATGTATATGTATGGGTTTTCATTGAGGGGACTGCATACTCTGTGTGTGTATGCGTTAAGGGGACATTATTATATGTATGGGTGTGTGTTGAGGGGACTGCATTCCCTTTAGAGTTGACGAAGTCAGAAGAATATGTTACTCAAGGGATAACAAAATTATAAATGGATACACAGTTGTTATAGTTATAGTTATAGTTATTTTACGACGCTAAGCTGCCACATATACATGTGGGAAGCCGAAATGGCTTTTAACTTACATTTCACGTCGGGTGGCATTTTACATCCAGACACCCAACTGGCCCCACTCTGGTACTTTAACGCTGAGTACCCCAGCAGTTGTGAATAAAGATATTAAGCCACATTAAGACTATTATTCATGTGTGTCCCCTATTGGGCATTTTTTTGTCGAGAAACTAATGTTGTTTGTCGAGTAAAATCTCCCAGTTGTCGGAAACATATAAAGTCTCGTCTGGGCGATTGTTCATCTAAGCTATCTGGTAAATTCACTTTGTTATATATTTTTAAATGATTCAAGTTTTACTTATCTTTAATAGTATGGCACAATTTGTTTATGTTATATATGGCACAATTTTGCAAATGGGAGACCTAAAAATTCAATATGTTATCAAACGGATAGTGGTTCTCCTCCCCGTTATACCCCTCATATTAAGAAAATGTTCTTGTTATAATTCTTTTAATTGACTGGCGAAATATTGTATGTTATATTTTACCATTTTGCAGATTGATGACCTTAAAATTATTTTCCCTCAAAGCCTCCCCCAATCCCCGCTTTAGCCACAGGCACAGGTTAGAAAACATTTAATTTCATTGTTCATGTTTCCCTTCCTCTGCTCTCCACCCACCCCTTCCCCATATATTGTTGTCGTTTAACAATATCAGCACTCAACCCCCAGTCGTCACCTTAGTATTGTTAATAGCAGTGTTTGCCGCATGAACATTTCCTTATTTTCGTATATATATATATATTTTTGTTTGCACATCAAAAGGTAATGTATGTAAAGTAAGTTTTAAAATTACAATTACTGTTCTATAAACAGATCCAAAGAAGCCATTGGAAGTCAGGGGAGATCGACCCGGACAGGCCAGCGAGCTATACCGATGTGACGTCATTACAGGTGTACCAAATAACGTCAGGTCTGCTCTTCGACTCAGCTCGTTTTATAGCAAATACACGCATGCGTACAACATTCCTGTTCTCGGGTCATTCCGTGTGTCTGATAGAGCATTACAAAGAGCATGTTACGTCGTTCGTTTCACGCTAGCCGACAGACCAGATTTAAGGCAGGCCATGTACGCCAAATATGGACGTGTCGCCATCATGGCCACCAACGAAGTAACACAGAACATCCCGGAACATTCCTTTCTGCCACCATTTTGGAACACTCGGGCGAGGGGCCTTGGTGGTACTCTTCAAATACCCGTGTCTACTGGAGCTGAGGAAAACGTCCTCTGTTTGAGAAGCGACAGATACAGAGAGGACATCTTCCTTCACGAATTTGCTCACGGCATTCATAAGATAGCCCTTACCACTGCAATACCGAGTTTTAATGGTCGACTAACCAACGCTTATAACAATGCTAGAAGACGCGGGCTCTGGCAGAATACATACGCAGACGACACAGTAGAAGAGTATTTCGCGGAAGGGGTCCAGAGCTTCTTTAATGTAGAGTCTCCTCCCGTATTCGGAATACACAATGACATCGACACGAGAGAGGAACTAGCTGCTTACGACCCTACACTGTACAACCTAATCAGAGAGGCTTTCCCTTGTATGAACAACATCGTAGACCGCTGTCAAAATCAAAGTAAGTTAATTTAGATTAATGGCTGGGTTACTAATGTTTTTCTTCTCTTTGTGACACATAGAGATTACATCGTATACAAAATGTAAATTGGGATGATTTCCGAAGATTTGTATGACCAGAAAAATGAATAAACCAGTAACAAAAACAAATAACAAAAACATGCAGAATCGAGTGTAGCATGATGGATCAACTATGCTAGGCAGAACAAAAAATCAATGTGTGCATTTTGTCAGCCTTATGTTATTGTAAATCGTTTAAACTAATCACAATTTGTTCATCGATACTTAACATGCATTAAACTTGTCACAGTCTTCTTTCTGTTTGAAAAAGTCACCTTAAAATGATGAGTACGGTAATCAATAAATTAGATCATTTTCAATTAAGCAGAATTCTTGAGAACCTAACAATAACCACGGTCTTTCCCATCAAACTGCAGCACATAAAAACATGTGAACGTTTGTGCTCATGGTAGGGCAGTCTTTCACCGAAGTTCGTTATCACCAAGTGGTGCTTCCTTTACTTGGCTTAGAGCATTTCACTTAGGCTGTGGGACAAAAGTGTGCCTAATTTTGTCGTGCTACTGTTCATGAGCCACTTTAAATGTAATATAATTGTTCCTATTAGCGCTGTAAAGAAGAATCGACAATCGACACACGACGTTCACATTAAGTTTATATTGTCATTCGCCCAAACAAACATGTCAGTATCAACAGTTAAAAGTTCAATAGAAAAGGGTATTTTTTACTTATCAGTGGCGTAATTAGGCATTGAATAAGGGTGAATAGCAGATATATAGATTACCGTGTGGTAGCTGGGGGGGGGGGGGATCACCAAATATTCCCAGCACTAATTATAACGTATTATGTTTGGTGTAAATTGTCACACAAATCATGAGGCAAAATACTTGAATGGATGTGGTGGAGATGTCATGGCAAACGGACAATCAACGTGTGTGACACCACCCTATTCCACTGGCTGTGTTATGGACGGGTTAAGTACTTTATTGAATGTGGTGGGGATATGATCGTATCATGGTGAGGGCAGATACCATCTCCACCACATGGGATGGCCGTCTAATAAAAGCTATTGAATTCCTTTAGCTTTTTCACTGTTGAGCTGTGCACTGTTTATCAAATAATATGTATGCCTAGAGATGTTGTGTAGGTAAACAAAAAATACTTCCACTATATTGCATAGGACAACCTTGCACATATTTGAGTGTCGTGAAGATGAGGTGGATGAAGTTGGGCAAACCGAATGTAGAGGTGGGGATTTGTGCATGAAGTATTCAATACACTGATTCGAAACCATTAATGTTCACTTAACAATGCAGTGCACACTGTTTTTTTTCTATGTTGAGCTATGCATCAAGGAAGATATAATAAGCAGTTCATAAACTTTTATGGATATTTTCCTCTTAATTGTAAGATTTTCTTGATTTACAATACACGATGTATATATTTTATGATTACCCCCTCCCTAATCCCCATAATAAATTATACATAATGGTAAAAGTAATACATATGTAAAAGGGAATTGTTAAAAGTAAGTTACAGAACTATGTGAATACTACAAACCAGGACCACCTTAGTTATCAACAAGATTATTGAGTATTTATTAATTATGTGTAAGCACACATCCCCACAGGAGGCCCAAATCGCGGATATACCGGGCGCCGTCACTGATTAGAATTGCCAGCAATAATGGAAAACATTGCCGCTAGAATTGTGAACCCATTTAACCAGTCAATTTTCTCTCAGCTCCTGATACTTGCCCTTTCCCAAGCCCGAACGAATGACTAACCCCCAACCCCACCCCACCCCGCTTTATACACCATGGATCCGTACCTGCCCCATAATACTACGATTTTAAAATGTAGATATACTACATATCTGTAATAGTGGGCAGTTCATAAAACACAAGTTATGCTGAGAGAAAGCTTGTATTATATAGCTACTACAGAATGATCATCAGTTAGCGTATACAAGTCTTCGTATAAACAGATGGTCTAGTTGGTTTTGAAATGAATTCCGCACCTTCATTACTATGCGGCTTTAACCACCATGACTGTAATATTATTTGAAAGTATTATGATACAAAAGAAAGAAGCTCAAGTTATTTTAAGTAAATTGCAGCTCTCCTTAAAAAGAAGATTGAATCTGAAAAATATTGAATATGTAGGCTCTTGAAATTATATTGAAACGCAGTCGTTGTAGCTTTGGTATCATTATAATGTAGTTGACGATATTTTGCATCCTTGAAAATATCCTCGGTGACGTCTCCAATGTGCAAGGTACGATATATTAAGTCATGGTTTCCAAATAGGGCATATGTCATATTCATATAACTCTCCAACGACTTTTTAAAGAATTACATATGACAATTCTTCAAACCAAATTCAGTGATTCAGCTGTTAGCGTGTTTGTTCTATGTATATATGGCAGCTTAGCGTCGTAAAATAACTGACACTATAAGCAGTGAACGATGTCGTGGGCGCAGCCATACTGAATGTATTATACAGATATTGCGATCTCCAATTGTTTGGAGTTATAGTCAATACATGATGTATTAACATTTTGATATAATTCGTCATATTTGCCATGTGAACAGCCTGTTCGCGGACCAGATTTCATAGACATTATTTATCTTCATGGAGACCAACGTTCAATGTTTGTAAACGTGAAGATAAAGAGATGCGTATTCATAATATTATTTTGGAAATTGTTGGACACAAAGTGAATAGCTCCCACTCCCCCTTCCCCTTCATGAATAACAAGGTAACAAGAAACAAGGGAAAAGGCTTAATTTTCACTTTTAACACGTTTTATTTTTAGTTTACGTTCAGCTGGGCTTGGATGACGTCTTGGTATTATAATTTAGAGAATTCGTTTTTTGTCGGTGTTTTTTAAAACTTGGATATCTCAGTTGAAAAGACGAGGACTTGCATGCATGCTGTCACTGGTCCGAATCCCATTCAAGCCTATAATTGATATGCTATAATTTCCCAGCTAGTGTTCTGTTTTCTGTTTATATTTTACTCTTTCTTTCATATCAGATCAAATTAGCAGACAACCTATACGAATGAACTGTGGTGGAACTACAACTGGAGGTAACTTAATATTGTCTTATCGTTTCGTTACAAGTTTAATCGGTGGCTTTATTAAGATTTGTGTTATTTATAATACATTGACTTGATTTACTTGGTTTTTCTAAGTAATTGATGAATAGGTTTTAAATTGTTGACTTTAAATATCATAATATCATTTACTTTTATATACATTCATTTTAATTGATACCGTTTACTCATATCTAGACAGATTCCCATAAAAATAAAAATAAATTTATAGAATAAACAGTCATCATATTAGTTCGTTTTAGCTATACCACAGTTTACGTTAATATTTGAATAAGTGATACAACATATTTTGTATTATTATCACGTTTCTTTCAGGAACAGGAGGCCGTCCGGGCTATCAATGTGAAGATACAAACCAATTCTGTCGTTCATGGGCTTATCGAGGTGAATGTCAACGAAACCCAGCTTACATGCTACCAAATTGTCCACTGAGCTGTAACCAATGCCGATAATGACTTGAAACAAACAAACGAGTAACTCCGTATTTTACACGTTGTAATGTGTTACGTCTGAGCATGTATCGATTCAATGTATTAAGTAATTAAGGACAATTACCTTTAATGATATTTCTAAGATATTTTTCTAAGATTTTATATATCAATCTTTAACTTTTAATACTTTTTTAACGTTCAATAAAGCCAAAGTTGTTATTTCTACCGCTTTCATATTTTCAGACATATATCCTACATTATTCATTATTTTTTAATCAATAACGGAAAATGTTGTTTATTAGCAACTGCAAATATATTAAACTCAGTTTTTAATACAAGTATTCCTGAGTCCACGAATTAATTTCTTCTTTGATACATTCGTTTAATATTTCCCCGGTGGTGGATAACGTAATATATGTGGAATACAGTAATAGTGTACGCTGCTATGGTGATATATATATATTACTTCTACCCCGAGAGTAAATGTTTATTATAAGGTAACTAATATTTGGCGTCATTTGGCGATATAAACCCTTAGATAAGGCAAATCAGTGTATAATGTGTAATTTCATCATGACAAATATTCATACAATAAAAGCTTCATGTAAAAAATGCTCATTATTTGTGAAACAACTAGTTCTCTTTATGCAGACAAATGCTGTACATGGTAAAGAAAACAACTCATTTGTTATGGTTCCGATATACATTATAACACAAAATGCTACCATCTTCCATTAAACAACTCTACAAGGATGCCCAAAAACGGATGAAGCTTCAAGACATTGTTATACAATTATATAATCCACGAAGACATAAAAACTGCGTCCAACGTTTTTGTCAGTACAATTATATGAGCAGTGGGACCGAGGGCAAAAATAGGCTGAGAAGAATTACTTCAGAAACTATTGTGGATATCTCTTCTCTTTAATTGTAAGATTTCCTTACTTACAATATACGTCATATTCGATGGGTAGATTACACGCACCCTCCCATTCTCAACTTAGATTGCAAATAAGAGCACTATTGAAAATGAAATGAAACATCTGTTTATAAAGATGGATAATGTTCCAGGAACTACTTTGTACAATATCATCATCAGGTATCGATGTGGTAAAGATCTGGGCGGATTTAGGGGATGTGCACAAAATCGGGATTAAGCACAGCAATAAAACCGATGACTCCAATAGGAACACTCCTTGTACCCCACCCAAGGCTCTGTCCCAATATTCCGACGGAGGAAACCACATATGTGGATCTGATTTCTAGGGATCTAGATCATTCGATTTTTAGGAAGTTGTGGCGAAACTTATAACACCCTACCATGGGAAGTAGTCCAGTCAATCTACCACAATTTTGAGGTAAACCCACCAATAATTGCAACAGAAGATTTTTTTTCCGGTGTTGGTATCAGAAAAGTCCATAGAACAACATACTCAAAATCTAGAAAAATGTACGTAGGCGAAAGGCAAACATTTAAGATGGCCGCCAAAAATAAAAAATGGCAGATGAAAATCCATATTTTGACCAGAACTTAGCACCTATTCATAATTTTCCATATATTTTAAGTTCTTATTTAGGGTTTTGGGCACCAATGAATCCAATCATACCAACTATGAGTAGATTGACTGTCAACTTCATAGGAGTCAATCCAAAATGGCTGCCGAAATTCGGGTTACATTGAAATTTCCCGGAAGAAGAAAACATGCACTTTTAAAAATCATCAATGATCATAACAAACTTTTATTAGAGGACTGAAAAAAGTAACCAATTGCAAAACAAATTCATACCCCTCATAATAGGCCTACTAAGTGCCTCCATTTCTGACCCAGATTGATCCTGGCAACTGATTAGGTTGTGGTTTCGAAGTCCTATCTGAATCTGTAATCCAGACACATATGATCACTGAAGAGCAGATAAGGGACATAAGCTAGTGCAGGTCCGAACAGATAAATTCCATACCGAAATATCTCAATTATGTGATACACGATCAGACAAATGGTCACAAGAGGTAAAGGGCAGACTAAATAACGTAAATGATCTATTTTCTGCTGATGTAGTGTACCATCAAGTATGTAGTGTCAACTTCAGAACAAATAAAATGATCCCACAGCAGTTCATCAAAGTACATGAGCAGCAACCAGCGATCAAGCGCGGAAGACCACAAAATGTCTCTCAGATGGAAGCATTCTTGGAAGTAGCGATATATCTTCAGGAGAATGATGATGAGCAAACCACTATACATGACCTAATTGACAAGATGAAGGAATATTTGATTGACTCATCGTGCATGCCATACCAATTCACTCACATGAAAAACAAACTTATACAGCATTTCGGTGATGCAATTATTATAACTGAGATAAATGGAAAGGCAAACGTTGTTACCCTCAGAAGTAATGCATCCAAAATTCTCCACGACTTTTATTGTCAATCTAAAGAAGACAACCCAGATGCTGACAAATTGAGAATAATACAAACGGCAGCGAAACTAATTAAAAGTGACATCCAATTAGTAAGCCAAAAAAACGATGTCTATGCAAGTTGTCACGAACTATCTTCAGCTGAAGAAGGTGTAGCATACTTACCGGAATCACTTTGCACGATGTTATACGTATTATTTCCTTCTAACAGTGGGCAGGTGAAGCTCGCTTCACTGGGACAGGCTATCATGCAGGCCACCCGTCCAAGGGTCTTATTAGCTCCGCTCCAAGTAGGACTAGGTGTACAGCTCCATCATCAGTTTGCATCAAGGTTCCTTATAGACACATTAAATAAACATGGTTTTTGCTGCTCATATTCAGAAGTAACAAAATTTGGGCGTAATGCTACCGTGACTAAGGGAACAAATATTCCAGATATTACCGGAGGGCATTTTGTACAGTATGTAGCAGATAACGTTGACCATAATGTTAGAACAATAGATGGGATGGACACTTTCCATGGCATGGGAATGATTGCAGCAATCACACCACCAATACAGAATACTCAACGTGTTCCACGAGGCCTTGTTAGCGCAGAAGATATAAAAGCAATTGGTACTGTCAACATAATACCCTTCATGCCGGCATTCAATGGACTCCAAAGTCTCTCCTATGAACAGTTACATATCGTTGAAAAATATGACCCAACGTCAGTGATTGATGATCTGTGGAAGCTGTCCTTGTCTGTCCGGTCACCAAGACCAGCATGGTCTGGGATGATGCAAGCAATATATAAAGGAGACCACCCAGGTCCATCGTCAGTGATGTTCTTACCTATGATAGACATGGATCCGGGTAACATGTCATGTGTACATTCGACCCTTCATTT
>WXZC020000330.1:0-12850 GCA_011317855.2 Paelopatides confundens
ATATATATATATATATATAGCTTCTTGAAGCTGAATTAAACCATGAATGATGCTTTAAATTGGCTTACAATGTGTTCATATGTTATACCGTTTTAGTGTTGTGTATATTTCTTAGTGCGGTTCCTGAAGATGAATGAAACCATGATTGTTGCTTTAATTGCTTTAAGATGGTGTGATTAAACTCAAAATGTAAACATTTAATCTCAATCATCAGTAACGGGTATGATATGACACGTATGCCTGGCTAGTTCAATCACCGAATGTTTAGGCTATAAAGTCCGAATGCAATCAAACAACCCTCTTAAAATAAACATCAATATTCATGATTACTCCACACTCTAGGACACAGTTATACAGTATATGTGTATACTAATATAGGACAACATTGAACGAGATCTCTCTATCTCTCTCTCTCTCTCGAGAACAAAATCTGGAAGATTTTAATGCCAGGACAAAATATCCCGAGCATGACAAAATAAAATGGCTAATATATAACCAATTCCATGCAAATAAGAAGCATTTCTTCCATTGTTATTTTTTAAAAACTATTGGACTGAAGGGGGGCGGGGTGGTGTCACTAAATATTTAAATGCATAGATTATTCTAAAAAATGTAATGATATTGAAGGTGGATGGTTATATATTTGTTTTGCATGAAGGTGGGTACTCTGATGGTGACTGAACATGTCTAATGTTGTCAAAACACGACATACTTGATGGTCAGATGGTAGTCGATATATCTGAAGGAAGTCAGATACATCTGATGGTGATCAGACAAATATGGTGGTGTTTGTACTCATACGGTATGATTGTGTTCAGCCACATATACTTGATGGTGTTCAGACATAACATATATGCTGATAGTCGAATACATATGATGGTGTTCAGACACATATGATCCGGATCATACACATCTCGTTCAGCCTATAATATGGTGTACATACATGTGTGGTGGTGTTCGGAGACACATTATGGTATTCAGACATAATATATATGCTGGTAGTCGAATACATATGATGATATTTAGTCCCATCTGATCCGGATCGTAAACATCTCGTTCAGCCTATAATATGGTGTACAGACATATGGGGTGGTGTTCAGAGACACATTATGGTGTTCGAACATATCGGATGATACGACCGTGTATACCATTTGAAATGTATACTATTGTTGTATAACTTTGCTGTATAAAATTTGTGTATAACAAGAAGTGTATAACATTGGTTTAATATCTGGCAAACTGTGCCTACAATGTTATTGTCATACCAGGGAGTTGTTCTATAACAACTCCCTGGTCATACAAAGGAGCTGTCATTGGGACCATGCGACCTACTAGATGAGTTCATATAGCAATAACAAATAAAATCATATCACACCTAATTCATACAATTTATGTTGTATACCATATAATGATAAAGTCAAAACACATTTTCCAAGAAAATGTTTGTAAATTTGTTCCTTTGAAGAAACCGCTGCACATATAAATATATTCCACTGACGTCACCACTGTCTCTAAAAATACGAAATTATGAACGCTACAATCAAGAGTGTATAGATCATTATTATACAACGCTGGTTAATACATGCTATACAATCTAAGGTCGTCAAGTGCTATTGCTTGAAAGAAATACTGACTTTATAATTAACGAATTTGAATTCGGAAATATTTACAAAAGGTTCATCATGTCAGAAAGCATAAACATTGTGAAGAATCAGAAGAGAGATTGATGAATACAAATAAAGCTAGTTTATTGAATATTGTGTTTAGATGTTTCAAGTTTTGACTTTTCTATTCTACTGGGATAATATGTACATATTATGTCAAACATCAAGTGCTCTTCATTCAAAACGCGGTTTGAATGAATTATATATCGAAAGAAGTAAGTTTGTTGGTAATGTATAGTGAAATATGATCGCGTTAAAACTACATAATGGCTTCGTATGAGACTATAACATGATGAACTCTGTATCGAGTCTAAGTTTTTTGTAAAAACAATTTTGACAAATTGATGTTTTTATTTAACATAACTTGACTAATCCAAACGTCATCTGGCGCGAACGTGATTTTTTGACATTATTTTCTCCATTTGTCTCATCAGGTAATGTAAACGTGTTATTCCTAATAATTATAAAGAGTGAGTCCATGCTAAGGTCTAGCCAAGTAATATATATAATACAATGATTTCCCTGACTCGAAATAAGTCAATGATTCGTGTCACTATCTCTGTTGGGATTTGTTTTAATACAAATTTGCTTCAACCACTTTCTGAAAATGAGTGACACGAGTCGTGACTCGTTGCAACACTGTTATTTATCAAAACGTAAAGGTGCCATCAACTTTATCAAGGTCTTTCTGTAAATATATTGACAATTTCAATAAAGTGTTGAATTGTTCTGTTAATAAGTTTAACAATTTACCAAAGTAATTAATTCACCATTTAGCTGTAAAATGACATATTAATTGCATGATATAATACTTGATTATGAAATGTTATCAGTTCAAAATTTTGCAGCAAATTGATGAAATGTTCATTTAACATAAAGTTAGTAATTTAACAATTTTCTGATTTTTTTTTAAATGATCAGATATGAAGATATCATCAATTGGACAATTTGGCAACAAAATGTTAAATACCTTCTTCTGCTCTGA
This sequence comes from Paelopatides confundens, assembly GCA_011317855.2. NCBI lineage: Eukaryota > Metazoa > Echinodermata > Holothuroidea > Aspidochirotida > Synallactidae > Paelopatides > Paelopatides confundens. The sequence goes on from WXZC020000330.1 coordinate 2,650, forward strand.
GTAATTCAGCATTTTACAAAAAAATGTTAAATTGATCAACATAAAAGTGATCAATTTATAAATTTTCTGTAAAATGTCAAATTGCAAACTTTCGAGAAAGTGAGTACGGTATGTGAACATTTTGCAGAAAATGGTTAAATTACAAAGTAATTGAGAGGTGAGTAATTCGTCATTTATTTGCAAAAAGCTAAATTGCGAAGATATATGAATTACGGTAATCAATTCAATATTCTTGTTTGAATATTTGGGACATATTACATCAACAATTCTTTTTTTTTTATTTTAATGCATATTGTAGCATTTTTTCGTGTAAATTTCGAAATTTTGACGGCACCTTAACGTTCCCGTAGTTATTGTTTGAAAAAAACATATTAAAATATAACGTGAGACGTAATCTCATGTTTCGGTGACTTTACTAATTCATAACTTCATTGAACGAAGCTTCTTTCTTTGCACTAAAGCACTGACATGGTAGCGGGCATGGTTATGGTGCCGTCAAAGATCATTCTGATGTAAGTATGTTTAGTAATTTTCTAGCAAATGATGAATTTTTCAGTTAATATTTTAACAACTTAAAACAAATAGATCAAATCAATTCCTTATACTTTTTAATAAGTATGTTATTTAAAAAGCTGCATAATGACAAAATGTTTGAGTATGAAATGTCATTAATTCAACATTTTGCAACGAATCGTTCACTTTACAAAAAAAAGTTGGTAATTTAACAATGTTTTAAACAATGTTAAAACATGATCATAGATGCTATCGATCCTAAATTGGACAATTTGTGACAAAATATTAAAATAATCAGTATATGAACATGGAGTTGTTATAGATGGAGAAACATTGAATAATCCCATGTCAGTAGGGACTGGAGAGTTGATTAATCCTCATCATTTCCAAGTCGTGTGATCGATAGACCGTTGGTTTCTCTTTGCATATATAGGCCTAAGTAGCATTGCCTTTCCCCTGGGATGATGATGCTTTCAGTTGTAAAAAAAAATCCCGAGACAATGTCGAGGTATAGACAGTGCTTTAAATTAGTCGCCGACATCCTCGGCAACTTTATTGAAATTTGGATTTAAATGACTGAAAACTAAACTCTAGTCCTACTTATCAATGTTATAGGAGGATGTGGGGGGGGGGGGGTCGATTGTTAACCAAATACTACGAATGACGCTATACATTTATATGGCTGCTTGAGCAATTTCCTGAAAATTCCGGTAAACAATTGAAATGATTCTGCTAAGAAAATCTTAGCAATAACCCATCTGATGTGGTATTTATTCTGACACCTCGTGACAACGTCTTCAAAATTATTTAAAAAATATATCACGGCTGGAAACACTAGTTATAACTTGTATAGGAAACATTAAGAGACGCCAACAACATTAAGCTGCATCGTTCGTATCCAATTATATCGCTATTGTATGAAGGAGTAGAGTATATAAGGGACCTACTGTTGTACTGCCGGGTGCTCATCATTAAAGTATCTGAGTGGGGCCAATTGGGTGTATGGGTGTAAAATTTCGCCCGACGTGAAGTATAAGTTACAAGCCACTTCGGCTTCCCACATGTATATGTGACAGCTTAACGTCGTAAAATAACTGAAAATATAAACTAAGGAATGGAATATATACGAATATTACAGGCGGTAACTTACGTAGCGTTAAAGACCCATTGTTCGATGTTTGTCCATCTACAACAACACCGTATTCTGACTGACTAACTAACTAAATGGTAATTGTACTAATTAAACAATTCTTAGTTTAGCCACTGTCACTGATTAGCATTAACTAAGTTAATAAAAGAATACTTTCCTCTAAAAATATAATTGAAATGTAGCCTGCACTGATAGTATAGCCAAGTTGTATATATCATATTATGCTGGATGCACTCTTCCTTTAAAAGCGGAATTTTAAATTGTACATGTAGACAATTTAAATCATATCTTCCACGGAAAGAACACTTGAATATCGATTTCTATGACGTAACAACTACTAATTGTAATGCAGATCATAATGTCTGCGCGATGACCTTACGATATTCTACTACTAACAACTATAGTTCTATTTCGTATGGAAGGTTATCCAATAAAAACGTATTTGAGCTAGTAAATAGTCAATAGTTAAAAAAAAAACGGTTATCAAATTAAAAGAGAAAGTTGTAACCTTGAATGTGTTATATAACTCCTGCACTAATATGTCAATCGGATGGATTTCAATTTAGAGTGCGTATTTAGACATACGGTACCCTTCACAACAATGCACAAAGTCCACCGTCCCGTTGACTTTCATCTGGAAAATAACTTTTCCTCATAAACAAAATTCTTCTTAACATACAAAATCAATTTTGTCAGTTTTTTTGGCGTCGAAAGTCACGAAACACTTTAGGGCAAGTACGGCGTGAAGGGGAGCAGATAGTCGCTACAGAATATTATTCAATTAACACTGCTGCACTGTATATACATACCTAGTAACATAATCTCATGCTACATTTCCTCCACGTCAAGAAGAAGTATAACGTTTGAATTATTGCATGAATTTCACCCAAAACAAGGCGGAGAGAAGAACATATTTTATCCATTTTTTATTAATTTTATTCCTTTTCGGAGGTAATGGGTAAAACTATCGCAAATATTAATCGATTTTAATGTTTAGGTCTAAGATCAAACATATGAATTTGTTGTATCCTTGGAATTAAATTCGCAACTTAAATATCATGTTGCATTTGCTCTGAGTCAAGAAGGGCGATATCGTTCGAAAAAAACAACGCATTTCACGTAATTTGTATTTATTTTATGTAAGAAATGGTAAAGTATAGCGAATATCAACAACAATTAGTCTACCTTTGAAATTAAAGCGTGTTAAAAAAAAGTACAAAATAATTGTAAAATGACAAATAAATTATCGGCAAGAACTATTTAACGTTGGGAAGTTATAGAACAAAATCCCGTTCTTGTCTCTCTCTCTCTCTTTTTTTATTTGTACAACTTTCCTTTTTATTCATTGTCCACTATATATTGCATGGACACAGGATATGATAGCAGTCTAGCAGGATCATGTATACAATACATATTCCGATGTTTGTCTGCTTATACTAGAGTCAATAATATGTAGAATTGTTCTGGCGAATGTCAGGTAGAGTCGATGACACGACACCAACTATATTACAATATGACAGGCAGAGTGGGTGTCAACATATCTGGCACTACGTAGGTGGCGACCATTATTTAAGGATGAGTGGAGACACAAATTTATTTTTGATACGTTACTGGTCATTAAAAACAACGTAATCGTTACATGTTAAATGTCTATACCACTTTACCCTTTAAACATTGGAGACACACCAGTCAAAGTGACTGGGATACCTAGTCTGTCACACATGTCGATAAGTGAGGTCATCAGATACAACACCAAAGTCATTGGGAAGACATACGACTGTTATAGCTTCACACAAACATATCCACATGCATTGACAATGTGTGAAAGGATGATCTGTTCTTGATATGAAGTTGTTAAAAGAACAATGGATTAGCGTTAAAAATTAGCCCCTTGGCGGAGAAACTGACGTTATCATCGCTTTGGCCTTAAATGAGCATTTCAGAGGATTTATTTAAAAGATAAAATATCTCGAAAATAGGAATAGATATAGAGACACGACCTGCATTCATTCTTCTTCTTTTTTTTTCTTTTTTTTTTTTTTTTGGACGGTGACATATCAACATTAACAAATCTGTTTATTTTTTACTTCAAATTTGGAATAAAAAAGAATGGACCGAATAGTGAAATACTCACATGAAGATATGGCCGATAGGGCCAATATTATAGACATCTTAGAGACGAGAGAACATAAATATATGCATATCTGATACTATAAACAACATATGAGATGAACTGACGAGATATAGCCTATGCTTGAAGGATTAAGACGTTATAATCGAATTTAATCAGATCCCAAGGATGGCTTATAGGAGACAAACAAAATCCTTTTAAATCTTAAATTTACAAAACGTTGATATCACTTTTCATTCTTCGTCATGATTATAATAATGTTTGGATATCTTACCGTGAATATTCACTTCCCAATGACTTTTATTAAATGCACCATTTAATAAGAAGCCAATTATATTTCAGTCAGATCATTGGAAAAAATCTTTCTTTTGATAATTCATAACGGCTCGTCTATTATGAAACAATATGTTAAAAATCATATTCCAATTAATAATTTCTCGCTTCATTGGATATCTTTTAAATTAATATTGGTAATGAACCGTATAGTTTTGTTTAACTTTATTATTTTTTTACATGTAAGCTATATATATGAAGGGCAAGCTGCACTATTCCCTCTCGGACTCGGGGAACATATACGTCGATGTAATAATAATAACGTTAAAACAAATGTAATAACATATATCAAAGGCTCCTCTATCATGGGTAAACGTGCCTAAAATGCCAATATATTATAAATAAACGATTTAATATTTCCAGGGCCTCCCTTATCCTCAGACATCAGAAATATGAGGTAATCATTTGAAATTTCGAAATTTTAATTTCAATCCTGAACCTAAAGGAACTTGTTTAGAAAACCTCCAAGTTTTTGTTGAGGCCGTTTTGTTGGCTTTTAATGCTGATGATTATTAGTTCAATCTCCTGAGCTTTTATATGGTCATTCATCATTCCTAATTAGATGTTTTTGTCAAGATTAATTTTACCTACTATAGTGTGTGGTCAGTTGAATAGAGGTGATCAGCAACGGAATAGCCCGTAAGTCGTTTTGTAATCGTGTGCGTGCTTGTGTGATTATTCAACCGAAGACAACATTTGGCCCTATTCTCTCCAACGTAATTTTCTTCCGTACAATTCTGACAAAAAGTAAATAAATAACATTGGCAGTCATAATCACATTTACCAGGGTATAATTTAAGTGTAGTACCTGGAGGGGTCATAGGGAGATGATATACACCTATTATAACGCCTGTGGTGCATCATGGTGTAAAACTCTCTTACACGGTGCCTCTACTAATTGCCAGGTACTACCGGAATGGTTCCATACGAGCTATATGGTGACCTTCTGTTGTATACTGTAATTGTGATGCTTCGAGGCCTGCTCATATATTTTCTATATACTCTTTTAAATGCAACTGCAAGTTCCCCGTGGCATGTTGTCTACATCCTCCGTTCGCCATATGGTGTATATATATATATATATATATATATATATATTTATTTATATATATATATATGTATGTCTGGGCCCAGGAATAAATAGCACCGTTGGCGTGGTTCTTCAAAAGTCGGACCCATGTGAGTCTCATTATTAAAGATTAGTATTTCAACTCTCTGAAGTAACACATAAGTTTTGTATTTCCCAGGAATCTGTCACGGACTTCACAGGTAGGGCAGGTCGAATATTATGTTTGTTTAGTTGTTATCGGGAAATGTTGAAGGTTAATATCAGCTTACCCATGCAGTAGCGTGTATATGATTTGTTGATATAGGGGCGTAAATGTTCGCAAATATTCGTCCTGGTGGGGGAGGGGTTAAGGGGAGTCTCCTTCACCTTTGATAACTGTTTGTTCATATAAGGGGGTTTGTGCAAAATGGTGCTATCATTTGCATCTTTTGAAGTAGAAATACAATTTTATGTTCTATATTTTTCTATTTTTAGTAAATACTTGACCAGTTTTTGTTTAAATAATTGACAATAGGAGTGGCGCGTGCTTGTTGGACCCCTCTGTACACGCCCCTCAGTGTCATGTAAGTGCTGTGCTGTGCATGTTCGGTACCAGGTGATTGGTATATCGACCACATGTTACCCATCCATGTTTTGTAAATGATGAGTCAGATCCGCCAGTAGGTAATTATAATATAGAATATGGTTAATTTGTAGCTTTAGTAATACTTCACTACAGTAGTTTCCCGAGTGAACGGGTAATAATTCTTCACACCGTTTGTACGGAAAGTGCACTGCAGTAGTAGCCAGAGGAACCACACAGTGGTCCAATAAGCATCAGTTGAGATTCGATAGAAGAGAATGAACGTATCACACATATTTTCCATCCGAACGGTCGCTGTGATGATCAAGGCAGCGTTTTATATATTTGACAAAACCATTTTGTGTTATTTAATACATTTACTTACTTGGAAAGAAATTGATCATCCATCAGCTGATTTAACTTATTTGCCCTTTATCCTGACATATAATGGCAAACAACTGTTCTATCGAACACACATCCACTGGGCTAAGGGTGAATTCACTGCAGGATCGTTACATGTATGGTGTCAGAAGTGGGACGGGACGTTAATTAAGATTCCCGTTGACACTTGGTGCGACAGTATGATACTATGGGCCAAGAGACAGGTGGAGTATACTGTTATTATTTTATTGACTGTTCAAATCTATTTTAAAGTCATTAAATGTGATATTGCTTTTTCCCTATGTACGTCTGTTTTGCATATAGGGGTTACTGGGTCAACGTGGCTGCCGGCAGGGCAGATGATTCGTTTAAGGTCACGGAGCTGGTAGCGGAAATGACTAAGTTGGAGCTTGAGGCCGCGGTAAGCCAATCAAAACTTGATTTATGTAAACAGAGGTATGGTAAAACTAGAAGGAGGGCTAGAAGGGTACGAATATACGAAGGGTACTCCATTTAGAAACCGTATAGAAAGGAATACGATGTATATAATATCGATCCGAAGTATAGTGTCCCATCAGTAAGGCTCGCTTCTGCAAGTCAGAAGCCAGTCATTATGCCGGATGTGTTCGATGGACAGGGACAATGAAAGGATTATCTAGAGCACTTCCCATCATGTTATGATATTACCAGTTGACATAACGCAGAGCAGACAATGGTTTTAGGAGCTAGGCTGAAGAAGCAAGCACAGACGGTGTATATTAACCTGTTGACCTCTCTCAACCGCTCACTCTGAAAACAACTGGATATTTAATTAAATAATAGGAACGTTCAACTATTTTTTAACCAGAGGCTTTAATCAGTGTGTGTAAGGCATCTTTAAATAGTCTATGGTGGCGTTAGAAGGTGAGTCACTTACTTCACTTTGTTCATCAATATGAGCCAGAAGTTACTGGTATTCCATGAAGCGGGGTATAGAAAATTGGATACTTGAGGAAATTCCTGTTGTTTTAGGACCTTCAAATTCAACAGTAATTTAAAAGACCATCCGAATCTCCAACTTGGATGCTAGTGATATTTGTTGCTTTAGTCTTTCCATTTCCTTTCTCTACATGAGCTAGCCTGACTGCTGCTATGCTTGTTTCCATGTTATTATCCTTGTTATTGAATCTCTTCCAAGTATGCTGCAGTAGAGCGTTCTCCGGGTTTCTGCCTCTTTCTGTTACTTGTAAATGGTCGCTCGTATTGTGGTGCAGACAAAATATTTTCAAAGCTCACTTTAGCTGATTAATGCAGTAGGCTCCCTTTCTCTGATCTCTGTCGTGACGTCTTCATTTGGACCAGGTTCGGTTTCGGGGTCTGACATGACGTCTTCACTTGGACCAGATTCTGTCTCTGATGTTTATAGGTGAACCAGGTTCTGTCTATGATGTTGCGATATCATCTGGACCAGGTTCGGTCTGTAAATGTTTCACTTGGACCAAGTTCCGTCTTAGATGTGACTCTTTCATTTGGACCAGGGTCAGTTTACGATGTTTCAGTTGGACCAGGTTCCGTCCCTTGTGCGACGGTGTCAAAGTTTGGATCAGGTTCGGTCTGTGTTGTAACAGTGTCACTTCTACCAGTCTCTTGTGTATCTCTTTCTGAAGTTTAAAGGTGGCGCAAATGCCTCTTCATGCAGGGACTGTCTGTGGATTAAAAGGTGAAACACCACGTGTCTTAATGTCCCCCACCACCATCCACAGCATTTCCCACTGTAGCACATTTTCCAACATGCTTGATTGAACAAACTTTAAAATCTGTACTTTTAAATTATCGCTCCGAGGTTTCGCTTCATCCAGGTGTTTGTCGCATAGTCATAGTACAATTTTAATGGCTTGAAAACAGACCTCTGGAGTCGTATGTATTTTGATGTGTATGCTGGAAGGCAAATTAACACAATATAATGTTCAATGCAATAGTTGGTTATTCATACACTCTTTACATGTGATGCCTGCCTTTCCGGAGACTGCATGAGCTCCGAAAAACTGAAGCCAATCTAAGAACAAATCCGTATTTGTGTAGCCAGAATGCAGGCGGTAAACCATCCTTCGTTTGTTTCCCCTTTATGATCACAAAATGTATATGGAACACAAAAAGGGCAACACCTGATAACGATGGCGTAAATGTATATAATGACGTTCGAATTGTATTAGATGACGACGTAAATATAGTTAGCACAACGCAAATTTAAATGATGATGTCTTATATGTATATGATAACGTCCGAGTTGTATGCGATGACGACGTAAATATAGTTAACACAACGCAAATTTAAATGATGATATCGTATATGTATATCATGACGTCCGAGTTGTATACGATGACGACGTAAATATAGTTAGCACAACGCAAATATAAATGATGATGTCTTATATGTATATGATAACGTCCGAGTTGTATGCGATGACGACGTAAATATAGTTAACTCAACGCAAATCTAAATGATGATATCTTATATGTAATATGAGGACGTCCGAGTTGTATGAAATGGCGACGTATACGTATGTGAAAACGGTGTGCATTTAATCAACGATGAGGCAAATGTATACAACATCGTTGTTATAATAACGTTGTAAGTACATTTAATCACACGCAATCTCCAGTTTGAATAGTGTATACTGATATTGTGTGTTGATTTCATCTGACAGCGATTTATGGGGCGACATAAATTGATTGACGCCAATTTATGCAACGGCACCTGGCTCTGTGCAAGAAACGATACTGATATATCAGTATATGTACCGTGACCGAAAGGTTCTGTATTTTTTTTCCGCAGGTTTTTTTTTTACGAGAGGGCTTTATCTGGTAGCTTTTCCGGCAGTGTTTTTGTTTCTTCTTGGGAGCGTGTTTTTAAAATATTGTTTTAATGACTGTTGTGCAGATACTAGGCTACTCATAAATATGGAATGTAAGAAATGTAACCATATGCTAGGCCACGCAAGTGACATAACAATTAGCCTGATATATTGCATTTAGTCAAATACACAATGATAAGTGGGCCTAACGTAATACTAAAGTCCAACTCAGAACACAGTAGTCTCATGCTTTTGCATCTGCAATTGTAGTTGTGCCAAAACTGAATCCAATTGAAACATTCAACCTAAACCAATGTAGCTAACGGACTAAAGGTAGAAGTGGATATTACAAAAAAATGAATCATAAGTCAATAATGAACAAACCGCCCGGGTTTCATCATAACGGCTATCTTGATTTGTCTTAGTACGTGTATCATATAGTAGTGAATTAGACACTTTGGTACGCTCATAATTCTTCTGTATATCCGGGGTAAACTTTCGTACAAACAGCATTGTAGTCGATGAGTTACTAGGCAGAGGCATATAAAATATGTCTAATTCATTGGTGTAAGAGTAGGAAACTTTCAAATAGTGAGGGTGAGCTCAAAGGCGGCGATTTCCTTTCAACATGGGGGGCGGGGCCTCAAACGTGATTTTTTTTACCAGCGGATGACCTGTTCTTCTCTTATGTTGCCTCTCTTCAAATACGTACCAAGTTATGTCACACATAGGGACGTCACCAGGGGAAGAGGTTGATAATTACCACCCCCTGATGATTCGGTAGTTCATATTCCTCCTATCCAAAATAATATTTGATATCTTGAATACATTTTTGTGGATATCGTAAATTGTATTATCGATATATGTAAATGAGTTTACGATATCTGAATTTGATTTTAAAATATCGTGAATTGAAGCGTAATTATTGACCTCTAACCTAATTTATAATTCGATATATCTATTTCTATTTTCTATACCTCTAATTCTGATTTCGGTATGTGCATTTTCATTATTGGTATCTCTAATTCAATTTTCGATATCTCTAATTAATTTATAATATGTCAAATTAATTCTTGATATCTCTAATTCAATTATTGATATCTCTAATTCGATTTTCGATATTTCTACTTAATTCTTATGTCTAATTTGAATTTTCAGTTTTTTAAATAATTATTTTCATATAGCCTATGGCGATCCAGAAGTGTAATGTTTAATATTTATATTCGCTC
>WXZC020000331.1:0-12838 GCA_011317855.2 Paelopatides confundens
CACGGCTAGACCTCAAGACATGGTTCCTGCCCCCTTCCGAAGAGCACATCTCCACTCTGATGGGAGAGGTCGGATCCATCTAGTCCCAGTCTTCCAGCCCAGTAAGACTGTGGCTGAGGATCCTGAGTCTGATAGCAAGCCTAGTCGACGTCGTCCCACTTTGTCGCTTGCGCATGCATCTCCTCCAGTTCCACATGTTGGCTCACTTCAAGCCACACTCAAAGGAGCTCACCTCTCTGGTACCCCGGTCATAGCCTCTACACCCGCACTTTCTGTGGTTGGGATCGGAGGACAACCTGTTTGACAATCGGAGGAGTAAGCATCGAGTTTGCGGTCCAGCGAGACCAGCTCTTGGTCATGACCGACTGCTCACTTTCTGGGTGGGGGCATTTCTGTGAGAGCCTCACCCTATCAGGAAAGTTGTCCCAAGAGGAGAGAGGATGACACAGTCTCAGAGTGGTCTCGGACAAAACTACCACAGTGGCGTATATCAACAGTCTCTGTAGAGTGGCGTGGACTCTCCTGATGTGGTGTCAGTACTACATAAAGATCAGAGCTTCCCACATTGCAGAGAAGGAGAACACGCTGGCGGCTGCATTGTCGAGTTGCCGGGTGAGTCGAGGAGAATGGGAGCTTGCGCCCAGATGGGTGGATTGGCTGTTCGAGAATCTGAACAGACCTCTCGTGGATCTCTTCACAATGCCAAGCAATGCAAAGTTGCCTGCCTGCATGAGCGACAGACGTGATGTCCTCCTGGAACTGGCAGGACGCATACGCATTCACATCGTTCAGGATGGTCCACAGGGTGCTCCTCAAAATGAGACCGTCAAGGGCACGCATCCTTCTCATAGCATCGATCTGGCCACGCCAGCCGTGATTCCCGCTCCTTCTCCATCTGGTGGTTGAACATCCAAGAGTACTCCTAGACTGCCCAGACCTAGTCTCTCAAGTCTGAGACCGACTACTCAGAGTGCAGGACCTTCATCTTTCTGCATGGAAGCTATCTAGCATTGCTTCCGAGCACGCAGACTTCCTGCAGATGTTGCCACCCTGACTGCTGGATCTAGGAAACTTACGATTCTAGATTGTTGTGATTGGTGATCAAAGAACAATACTACTCCCAGTAGTGCATCTCTAGAGCAGGTCTCCTCCTCCTTGAAGGTGCTATTTGACAAGGGCAAACAGGTTAGCACTGTCAAGAATTACCGGTCAGCCATAGGTGCGGTCCATCAAGGCTTTTCTGATGGCTCTACGTTAGGCAACAATCGGATCCTAGCACACTTGTTGAGGGCTATGTTCCTTAGTAGAGCACTCTAGACATGGTAGATTGAGAGTGCAGTATTTATGTTGAGACAGGCTGAGTGAGGAATTGCCAGTTCAGGGTCAGTCCCAAAAGGTTACCAGATCTATATATGGTAGATTGAGACTGCAGTAGTTAATACGGAGACAGGTAAATTAGTTGTTTGTGAATATCCAAACCAGTACGTTTTGGAGTTTTATAACCAGCACAACATTCACGTTGAAGTACTGTTGTTTCAAATATTTCTCTCATACAGGTGTCCTTCATGCCGCAGATGAAAGAGATTTTAAAACAGCATTTTCTTATTTCTACGAGGCATTTGAGGGTTACGATTCCATCGATAGTCCAAAAGCAATCGATGCACTGAAGTACATGCTGCTCAGTAAGATCATGTTAAACAGGTCAGTGTAAACAACCAACAATGATAGCTGTAGATCCATATATGATAGTTAAATAGGGTGAGATGGGTGATTAGGGGGGTACATGCTGCTCAGTAAGGTAAATTAAACAGGTCAGTGTAAATAACCACCCAGCAGTACGGCAGTGGTCACTTTTTAAAGTCTTGGTAATGACTCTGCCAGGAATCGAACCCGGAACCTCCCGGCTGTATGGCGTTCTAACCACTAGGCCACCCTCTGCATACCTCAACTAACATATGACTTCCACAAACAGCAATAGGGTTCTTGTACTCACTAAAGTCAACAAATATACTATAAATATGAAGTTTGCCCAAGCTAAGCTTTTGGAGTTATCGTGTTTACATGGTTTTCAGACTTTGACCTATGTTGACCTCAAATGACATTTGACAAAAAACAATATGATTCTTGTACTCATCCAGGTCAACCTATGTAGGACCAAGTATGAAGTTTGGCCAAGCTGTACTTTTTGAGATTTCGTGTTTACAAGCCAAGGCGTCACATACATACATACATTCATACATACATACATGCATACATACATACATACATACATACACACACACATACACATGCAATCATGATTGCATAGATTCATTGAGCCTTCGACAAAGAATAAAAAATGTAGCAAATTCATTTTTGTCATTTCTCACTCCTACCCCATGTGAGATCCCTGGCTCCTACCGCTGTGAGTAACAATGAAAAGCCCAATTCGCCTGGCTCATAGCAGGCCCTGTGAGTGGCAATGAAAAGCCAGAGTAGAATTTGAAAAGTGAGCCGACTATAGTAGACCAAACCATGTCATATACATTGGCGTGTGTACAGGGGGAACAACATGTTCCCCCTATTGGAATTTTTTACAAATATTTATATAGTTTTTACTAAAAAATAAAAAATGATAGAACATCAATGTACTTCAAAAGATGCAAATGATAGAACAATTTCGCATCTAAGCCCCGTTAAATTAACAACATTTTCTCTAAGGCCACAGGCGCCCACCACCCAACCAATTTCCATCAAAATATTCCAAGTTTTTCACTGAAAATGAAAAATTGTAGAAAATAAATGTACTTAAAGAGATCCAAATTATAGCACCCTTTTGCATCTAAGCCCCCCCCCCCCTCGGGCCTTTCATGAACAAACATTTCATAAAGGCCACACCCTCTCCCTTATTTGAAAATTTTCTCAAAGATTTAGCAAAATTTTACTGAAAAATTGTAGAAAATAAATGTACTTCACTTCAAAAGATGCAAATGATAGCACCATTTTGCATCTAAGACCCTTACATGAACATAAATTTCTCAATGGGGCTGGGGAAATATCCGTTAAAAATACGAGATAATATCCGTTTTTTCGACTTTCATTAACTCGTAGTTACGACTTTTTTTAGTTATTTTTTTTTCCGACTTTTTAAAAGAAATGTATTTGTTACCATGGCCGTTATAGTCTTCCGTACTACGTTGTGTTAGAACGGAGGCCATACTGCAGTTAACTGTCCAACTATTGTAATCAATATCAGTTCTTTCCCATTACGAATCTTACATTTGAGTTACAATTACATTTTGTACAGTATTCATTAGGCATACTGCCATTGTCAATTTTGTTTGCAATAATTACTGGAATGATCGTGGTGTCGGCTCTTTTTTACGGGACAAAAGTAATACATTTGATTGTTCGTGATCGATGTTGAAAGTGAGTACCAACTACACCATGCAGTACAGTAGACTAGCCTAGGCCTGTGGAACTGGCCTTAAGTACCGTCTAGGCTAATGACTGTAGCCTAGCCTAACATTAACATTAATATAGAGTTGTACCAGTAACACCACTGCCGCCAGTAGTGTACTGTATAGCCTAGGTCGACTAGAGTTATGGATAAGTCAACAAGCACAACAGACCGTGATAGTGACAAAGTTAGGCCTATCATCAATAACCTACTGGAAACTAGTACTAGTACTAGTAGTAACAAGTCAAAATTAGACCACGACTGTAGTCCGACAACTAGTCAGAGTCCTAGCAGTACCAGCCAAAAAAGGAAGTATTTCGTACAGCAGAGAAGAGGACCTTATAAAAGATGGGCAGTGGAAGATAGTCTAGTAACAGTTGACGACAGTTTTGCTTGTTGTAGTACTACAGATGTTCCTAATCTTATATCCTACACCACGTTGGAATCGGGTGGCTGCATTCAACCAGAGCCAGAGGTATGCTTCATTGCTTACATTTAAGTCTGTGTAGCCTAGCCTACACACTAGGCAGTTTGTCCACTAGGCCTAGGCTACAGTACTTAGTTAAAGCCGAGTGAGGGGATAAAGTGTAGCCTACATTTCAAATTAGGTCGGCCTAATATTACAAACCGGCTACAGAGGGGACCTACGTTACGCCTAAGTCTTTGCTTAAAATATGAGAGTAAGGCCAATGAAAGTTATAGATTTGCGTCCACCGCCCGCATGTTTCAAAAGCTACCCCCCAAAAATTTTCATTATTTTCAATTATTTCATTATTCAAAAAAAAAATATTGGCACTAGCCTATATTGCCTATTACGCCCCATGGGAACACAAGTAATGCTGTACATTGCAGAACACCCTACTCTGGTCATGTAGAGGTCAACTCAAGCCAATACCGACTAATGGAAACTAGATCATAGCTTCACGTTCACAATATGCCTATGTGTTTTGGCACATATCAAACTTTGCTCACATGGAAAGAATCATGAGTAACCTTTCAATTCTTTCATTTAAATAAAATACTGCAATACTAGTTTAAATGATCAAGCTAAATTATAAATAAGTTGTTAAGGATACGATCTACTGAAACAGATCGATGGACTCATCCTCAAAATGTGAAAAGGTCACTGAACTATTAGTTTTCTATGTAGGCTAGCTTAGCCTAGGTCTGAATGGCCCAGAGCCGTATACAGAGAGATCGGCTGCACGCGTGCGTCTAAATACATACAACATAAAAATAATGAATAATGAAAAAAAGCCTCATGGGTTTTCAAATTTATCCGGACGCAAATCTATAACTTTCATTCTCGTGGCCTAACTAAATTAATTATAAATGGTCGAGGATATTCGCATTGCATCCATTGTCAATATAGGGAAGTGACTATTCGCACTGCATGCAGTGCGAATATCCAGTCCTGTATCGGTTTGACTACCCACACTGCACCAACACAATCTCATTGCCATACATTACAAACAACAGTTGCACATGTAGAACTGACGCATGTTGGAACAACTACTGCGCATGCTCCAGTCTGTTCTATAACTGGCTTTGCACTACACAAAACCAATCCATGTATGTCATTTGTATAGATGCCATAAAGCCTAGGCAGTGTAATCTATCCAGCAGGGGAAGGGAAGGGGGATCATCAGAACCCCCCATCCCCTTTAACGACCTTATTCACCAATAAGTTCATTGAAATATGTTAAAAAACTAATAGGACTACCATCAGCAATCTAATCCGTCAAACTGAATTCAATTTGGTATGTACGACGGGACAAGTATTGTGGCAGTAGGCCTAATAGTAGGCCTGACGGCAGGTGACCTCAATGGTTGGTCTGCCCAAATGGACATAGGACACTCCACAGTGCCGGTATACAAAATTTGTACATTCCAGACTTTGTTGACATATGCTATAACTTTGAGCACGGCTTTACCAGCCTTTAGTTTACATTTTTGGTTTAAAAATGGCCAACGAAAATACTTTACATTAAATATAAAAGAAATATACTAATGATTATCTATGGATCCGCCATATTTTTGAAAAAATAGCATATTCTCACCTGCCGATGCTGGTTTCCACTTTCCATGAAAAATTTCTTCTGGTATATGCAAATGATATTCAACTTCTTATCCCATCATCACCCAGATGGAAAAGCCTAATACGCCACTGGTCAGTTTTATTGAGGCAATAAAGGGGTGACCATATGCTCCTGTCAGTTCCATATTAATTGGCTCTGTCGTGCTGAACTTATAATAGAGCCGACGTGATATTGATTGAAGAAAAGAATACAACCGACGTACGTCAGTTGAATAGCCACAATGTAAAATTATACACATGCGCAATATCAAATATTTTCCCTATGCAAACAGCGATAAGGTCAAGTTCATGCAGCTTACATAACATTACATCACATGTCAGTCAATGGTGATGACATTTTGTTATGATTAATCTGTAGCAGGTCAGTTGGTCATGCACACAGTGAATGAATAGGCCGGACATATTGGGGTTACTAAATTTGTTATAAATCAGTCTGATTAAAATAGATTCTCTTGAAAACTTGGGATATTGGTAAGATTATGTTCTCTACAAGATGCTCGTAATATATTTGTAAAATGTGGAATTTTTAAGTGCGTTCTGACAGACCTACAACTAGGCTACCGTACTATTTTTTGCAGTGTGAAAAGCCAAACCATGGAGTCCTGCTTGCAGTGCGAATATAGTCACTTCCATATTGGCACTACATGCAGTGCAACAAGTCACTGCCATTATAAATAGTAGCTAAGGAGCTCTGACCTGGGTCTAGTACTAGCCATGAACACATAGCCAATAGTAGTTTCAAAGTATCAGGATTGGCCCATTATATACCCTACTACTAGCCAGAGTTGTAACGAGTCAGTCCATTTCATGGTCGAGTCAGTAATTTGAAAGCTGTTCGTCACCAAGTTTCTAGTAACAGGAAAATGCTACGCTACAGCCTTAACCCATGGATAAAAAAATATACCAATGCAGGCTCATACTTAGGCTATTGAATACCTTGGCTTGTAAACACATTAACTCCAAAGTACAGCTTGGGCAAACTTCGTATTTAGTATGTAAGTTCACCTTAAGTAGTTATTACATGAACCCCATTACTCTTTTTGTATGTTAAAGGTCATTTGATGTCAACAGGTCAAAGTTTGAAAACCTTGTAAACATGATAGCCCTGAAAATACAGCTTGGCCATACTTCAGACTTAAAAACTGTAAAGGTCATTTGATGTCAACATACAGTAGGTCAAATCTGAAAACTTTGTTAACATGTATTGTATGTACAGTATGTCTGCAGTCAGTGGAAGGAACCATATTGATCAATTTAATCAGTAACGGTGAAAGATTGAAATTTATCCAAGATTAATGTAATGTTTGTTTATCAAAATTGGCAGGGAATCACTATGGTGCTGGCTTTCTGGTTGGGATTAAAACATGCTTAACTTAATCCTGATTTTTAGTACCGAAATGTGTCAATAATATAATATTCAGTTTAAATCTTGAAAATATACTTTTAGCTTTCATTTAACACCAAATTTGTTTTAGTCACATGCATTTAAATTTGTTGGTGTCATGTCCACTTTGATGTGGATTTGCCCCTTTAAGTGAATACGGTACAGTAATAAACTACTGTTTTTTTTGTGGAGGTCATGAGCTTAAAACAAAAAGGTCATTTAGGGTCCACTGAGATGACCATCTGAAAACCTTGTAAAAAGTACAACTTGTTCAAGCTTCGTACTTGGTGGTTATCCGACTTGCAGCCAAGAGGTTGAGGGTTGGGATTCCTGGCCTGGGCATGCTGAAGACTGTAAAATGATACCTACTGCAGTCTTACTTGATGCTCAGCATTAAAGCATCAGAGTCCAACGTTAGTTTGGCCGGAGTATAAGAACCCTACTGTACTGACTTTGGTGTCATTTGAGGTCAAAGTTCATTAGTTAATAACTTGTAAACAGTACAGCTTGGTAAAACTTCATATTTGGTATTGTTGTAGGTCCACAGTCAGTGCAAGAACCTTGATCATTTTAATTAACGATGGTGAATGCTTGACATCATTTGTCAAATGTTAACTTCATGTTCTTTCAGCAAGAAATCACTAAGTCTGTTGGCTTTCTGGTTTTCACAAATACTACATATTATCTTTCTTTATGTTTTTAACATGTAAGTCCAGTAATATTTACATTATGAAAGGAATGTATAGATTAATATTCTTTCTGCTTTTGTTTTGAAACAGACTATCATATCAGATATGTGTTCGGCTTCTCAACATCTACCACTTGAACAGGATGTGAATCGGTTGGTGAATGAAGAATTTGTTTGTAGCGACACATCCATCCCTCTTGATTACACCCCAGCAAGAAATGACCCCGAGGATGAACAATTGGATGAGCTTCTCACTCAACTTCAAACAGCTGTGCAGCAACAGCAATATGATGTCTTGGCTGATGATGCTTGTGATCCTCTTCTTGTAGTTGCAGATGACATTCTACAAGCTGATGAAGACGATTTCATTGAACGCATAGACGATGAAAGTGATGATGAGGTAACAGATGCACCATTATATCCTTCTTCCAAGAGGCATCTTGGCATTGTTGTATTGCTACTATGTTGCTTTATGATTCGATTCAGACTTTCTCATGAAACCATGCATAATTTATTAGTTTTGTTGCAGTTGTTGCTGCCTGAAAATAATTGTTTGATGACATCATTTCATGGACTGAAAAAGTACCTGTCTAAACTTACATTTCTTCCAGATATTCATTATTATTGTTCATACTGTTATACTCCTGTGCAGAGAAATGCTGACATATGTCCCAATGACCTTTGTAAGAAGGATCTGTCGCAATCTGGCGCAGTCGCCCATTTTGTTCAGCTGAAACTTATTTCACAGTTACAGTCCCTTTTTAAGCGCAAGTCTTTCACAGAATCTGTTAGATTACATCGTTTTGACCATTTAAAGAGTACCTTGCCGGGTGAAATTAGAGATGTATATGATGCAGAACTGTATCAGACATTATATAAGAAAGGAATTCTGAATGATCCAAATAATCTGTCATTTGCTATGAACACAGATGGTGTAGCAATATTCAAAAGCTCAAAAGTATCGATGTGGCCAGTTTACTTACTTGTTAATGAGCTTCCTTTGTCAGAGAGACGGGCTAGAGAAAATACTCTCATGTATGGTATCTGGATTGCTCAGAAAAAGCCAATAATGTGGAATTTTATGAAACATCTTTATGATGATCTAAAGGAATTAGAAGGGGGAGTCATGTTCAAGGACCATCTTGGTCATTCATTTATTTGCAAGGCATCTCTTTTAACATGCACATGTGATCTCCCTGCAAAATGTTTAGTGACCAATAGTATTCAGTTCAATGGGAAAAATGGATGTTGGCATTGCCTTCAAGAGGGAGAGACATATCGTACAAACAAAGGAGGTTGTTGCCATGTTTTTCCATACAGTGAAGAAAATCCAACTGGTCCTAGGCGCACTATGGAATGTGTGAAAAGGGATGTGCAACTAACAGTTAATAAACTAAAAAAGGGGGAAAAAACTACATCACAAATGGGTGTAAGGGACCATTTTGGCTCATGTACCTTGACAACTTTAATTTTGTGGATGGATTTATCATTGACTATATGCATGGGGTATGTGAAGGTGTTACAAAACTTGCTCTCAAACTTTGGTTTTCTGTTGAGCATCGGAAAGAACCCTTTTCATTGTACAAATTAAAGTCTAAAGTAAATGAATTGCTCGTTGGGATAAAACCAACTTTACATATCACAAGAGTACCACGATCACTTAGCGAATTGCCTTACTGGAAGGCTTCAGAGTTGAAGAATTTCTTGTTGTATTGGGGTATTCCAATTCTTTCTGGCTTCATGGAAACACTTTATCTTTCACACTTTTGCCTTCTCGTGAAGGCCATTTACTTACTGTCCTCTGAAAAGATAACTGTACATGATATAGCAGTTGCTGAAGTGTGCTTACTAGAGTTTGTGAAATTTTTTTTCTGAATTGTATTCTTTGCGATATATGACCATGAATTTGCATCAGCTTGTTCATCTTCCTCAAACAGTGAGAATGAATGGTCCATTATTTGTGAATAATTGTTTTATTTTTGAGGACATCAATGGTTTCATAGTCTCACACATTCATGGCACTCAAGGCGTAGCTGCTCAAATAGTTCAAACTTTGTCTTTCATGCAAGCAATGCCTTTGTTACTGGAAAGCTCTGCATGTGACTTTGAATCCATTTCATTCATAAATGAACTGAAAGGTGGTATTGCTAGAAAATCTTGGCGAGAGCTTCACCCTGGGATTTACAGAATAGATGTAATGAAAGTTCAGTCCATTTCTGAGGAAGATTTTGTTGCTATTAGAGAAAAATACAACATTATTTCAGGCGCTTTAAAAGTTTGGCTGAGGACATTTTTCAAAAACTGCTCATCGTACGTATATGCCCTTCCGTATAAGCGATTAACCAAGAGGAATCAGAGTGTAATTAAGTATTTGACAGGTGATGTAATTGGCTTTGGAGTTGTAAAATATTTTGCCATGGTTGAGACGACGGATAGTTTAACACATTATATTGCTGTTGTCAATCCATTCTCTCTTCCTTGTTTTAACTGCAGAGATAGTATTCACCGGGTGCAGCAAAATAGTTCTATTATAGTTATTGTCAGATTACAAAGTATTTTGGATTGTTGCATTTATGTTGAAACCGACAAAGCCAAGTTTGTCTGTGAAGTACCTAACAGGATTGAAAAAGACTAAACAACAATGAAGAAATTTGAATGGAATTATTGCTAAATTGATCAAGTTATTGCTCATGTTAGAACCATAAATATATTCTAACTAATCTTCTATATACATGTATGTACTGTTGGGCCGATTATCGGAATGCAGCATCAGTGTCGGCAGATGTTGGTAATATCGGCATCTGTAAATTTGTCGTCAATTGCAGATAGTCTGCAACCGAATATTACTAAATTCAACCATAGCCCATATTTGTTGGAGTACATTTGAAATGTTTACTGCACTGTTTTCATGCGAAGTAGCCCACCTTATTTGACCCCCATCGTAATTATTTAAACAGTGCCGTAGTTTGGTGAAGCATTTCAGTCACATCCATTGTTGAAAAATTAAAGACACACCATGGATAAAAAATGTTCAATCTATACCGCATATGTAAACTATGATGCTTGGTGTGAAGTCAAAACCTTACAGAAATTATGATCGAAGAAGTAGCAAACTTCTTTAAAATAAATCCAATGCCTATCGTGCTACATACAATAAATTTCATGTAGAATAGGGTCAAGTGTATTAATTCCTAAAACTATTGACTACCTGGATGTTGCCTGTATAAAAAACTAAGTCATTTTCTTCAACTTTCCCCAGTTACTGTAGCCTACTATCATATCATATCTGTATAAGCCTAGCCACTATTAACTAGCCTTCTTGACTTTGCATTTGAAAATGTTCTTACCAAAAAATGCAATCTTACTATGCAGATTTGATTCTTACAGTAGGAGACTTTAAATTAAAAGTTTTTTTGAAGCTTATTTGAAACTGGTGATTTGAAGTTTCCAGTCTGTTAAAAGTTTACACAGTTTTGCTGTGATTTCACACATGTGCAGGCCCGGCCGGGGCTTCCACATGCTAAACATAGTTTTCTCAGAAAGAAAACATCAATCTGTTTCGTCAATGAATGACAAGGCAATGTATATGCTACAGTTACAGTATGTGGGCACCTGTATTTTGTTTGAACATCTAAATAAGTAATTGTTACACATGTTGATTATTGAATGTAAGTTCTCACTTCTTTCCAGATTATGTGGCATATCACTATATTTTAGACAGTATACTCTGTTTGGATTCTTGCCAATAATTTTTGCAAGCCATACACAGGTGTCAATGGGCCTACAAAAAGTTAAATCTCTAAGCAAGGAATTGTCCCCCCCCCCCCAAACATTTTCAAATTAACATAATGATGAGATTTTTAAACTAGTAACTAGCCCGGTTCAACCGGATTTGAAAAGATTTGCCTTATATTCAAGGACGCGAAATTTTTTGTGAGCTTCGGGCACTCGCTGTTTTTTCCTCCCATCTCCAGTATTGTGATCTACGTTACACTTGTTACCTCATATGCATGTATCCTCTCTTCAAATATGCACCAGGATGTCACACATGGGCTCCGCCATGGGGGAACAGGTTGGGGATTACTACGCACACACCCCCTCCCCCAATCATTTGCTTTTTTTTTCAACTTAAAAGTATCTATGCCAAAGGCTCAGCGATGTTGCTGCACATTCTCTCTACACAATACTATGGTTAGATTGCAAATTACGAAATGAGTTCAAATATCACAGTTGTGATTCAACCTGTGGAAAGGGAGCTGTGATTCGTGGTGGAGAGATCGAAGGAGAGGATGTGTCCCCTCCCCTTGTAAGAACATTTTGTATTTGAGCTTTAAATTGTTGATTAAATATAAACAAAACATTGGAAAAGATAGCACCACTTTGCATCTAATTAACCTTATTTGTTAACAAAGGGGAGAGGTGTCTTCTAGCTCTCCAGTTTCGTGAATTTTCGTCTCCCAAAATTTGTGGTGCGAAAAAAAATCCCCCCCCCAAAAAACAATATTCCTGCAGCTGCCACGGACTGCCTAGCCTAAATAGTGTGTTGTGTATGTGTGACAAGCGGGGTTGTGTTGCATGCACGTGTTGGTACGGTATACCAGGGGGTCTGCTGAGAATAATTTGAGCGGGAGTTTCCAGTCCTGCAACGTATATCAATTCTCTGTATGTTTGCATGCATTCCTCGACTTTTAGTGGTATTTGCAGACATGAAATGTACGTTGGGCTGGGATAGCCTATTAATATTATATGTAATGTGGCAGTGAATCATGAAATAGCCTGGTTGTTTTTATTCGAAATAAGGGTGTAGTAGCCTACTTTTGGCCTTCTTTAAGCATCAATTTAGAGTAAGGATTTTTGTAATTGAATTTTAGGGTTCATAGATCACATGAATAGTCATGTATGTTGCGATATCGTAAAAACTTGTTTAAGTCTTGTAGGTATAATTTCAAAGTTTTATTTCAATCATACAAAGAAAACATTTAGAAGGAAATAACATTAACTATGCAATTAATGGGGTTGATATTAAGAATAAAAGGAAAATTCTAAAGAAGTGAATGCATGTTGGTAGATGAGTGCGGAATTGTCGTTTGTTTAGATTTATTGATTTTTATCTCAACACACCAAAGTGTGTTGAGATTATCGTATGCTAAAGTTTTTTCTGTAGACACTTTTTAAAATGCTACTCCTTCAAAGTTTACCGATAGAATTTCATGAAATTTGGTAGATCAT